>QVOA01024355.1:0-20868 GCA_014825685.1 Pseudomyrmex cubaensis
TATGTATCGGTTTCGGTACTATAACGGTAACGGTAAAACTCAATTTCGGTACTATATCGGTTTCGGTATACAATCTCTAGTATAATACCAGTATTGAAATCATACCGGTAATAAGTCCCTGGGTGAAATGTGCCGCGATGTTTGGTCACGATCGTCAATTCGCATTGTAGCTCGTCGCGAGTCATATCAGAATTTCCTCTCGTAATTACTATTTTGTTTGCAAACAATCGTAAACCATCTGAATAAATAAGCTGTTTTTATTTAATTTACTTTTATTTACATATACTTCTGCATGGTACAAGCAGAAGCGCTATCGCGCTGCATGGCACTATCCGACACGGATTTTTAAAAACCCCTGGCACTAAAACGGTTAAACTTCCTTTAAAATCGCCGATCGCTGCGCGTCCCGTTTTCCTCGACTTACCGAAGAGTTTCGTGATTCGATAAAGCTGATCGACGTCGCTGTCGCCGGGAAAGAGCGGCTCGCCAGTGACCATCTCGGCGTAGAGACAGCCGGCCGCCCAGACGTCGATCCCTCTTCCGTATCTCGACTCGCCGAAGAGGAGCTCGGGCGCGCGGTACCACCTCGTCGCCACGTAATCGGTGCAGGATTCGTTCGGCCCGGTGATGTAGCGCGCGAAGCCGAAGTCGCACAGCTTGATCACTCCGTTCGGCGACACCAGCACGTTCTCGGGCTTCACGTCGCGATGCATAATCTGTTCGGGAAACAGCAAATCAAATTTAACAGAAGTTGTTTCATTATTTCAATTATTTAACATCTCTCTAAAACAATAATTGTTCACTGGATCAACGAATTAGGAATTTGAAGGCTCGTACACAGTTAAAACTAGTTAATGAAATTGTTCATAGGCGATGGGAGCCGATCGCTGGATTTGCGGAATAAATATAATTTATATTTTAAGAGTGTAAATTCTTACACATAAAAATAAATTCGAAAATAATGTGTGAATTTTCAATTCTTAAATCTATATTTGTTCACTAGATTTGTTTTTTGAAAAACTAATAAAAAAAATAAATCAACAGAAAAATAGAAATCACGCGAAAAGATTTTTAAACAGCTTTTTCTGCGGGATTATCACAGTTCGATTGCGCAAATGCGTATAAATGTTTTCCGTACACGCTATACGGATGTGTTCCGTGTCGAGCTCGAATGCAGCGCAGCCACTGCCCCCCGTTTGTTACAATGCTATCATTCATTAACGTCCGTTGCCGTTGCGTGTTGGTACACATGTATACGCGGCTTGCTGCAACTTGGAATTTAAGCGTCACGGCCGTGAACTTTACCGTATAACGAAGGCGCACGTATTGCCAAAGGTTGCCCGATGAGCGAGATCGGTGCGTCATTCCGGGATACATTTCAAATGTAACTTCAAGTCGTCGAAAAATTTTCACGGCGTATATTCACGTAAATAATAATAATAATAATTTGCGTTGCGCGCTCTAAATAAGAACGGGAGAGACTTGTCTGTTTGCTCACTTTGTGAGTGTGGCAGAAGTCCAAACCGCGAAGTACTTGGAAAATGTATTTCCTCGACTTTTCCCAGTCTAGGCCACATTCGGTCTCCTCCAACTCGTCGAGCACCGTGTGATCGAGATACTCGAAGACGAGGTAAACCCGCTTTCTACGGCGAAACACCTCGATCATGTTCACCAGATTGTCGTGATGCAATTTCTGAACAGAAATCGCGAGCGACATTATTTGCGCTGTTATTATTTTTTTAAATTTAATTAATGCGATTTTATTTTCAAAGTCAAAGACTCTTTGTCCACCTACCTTCAACACCTTTATCTCGCGAAATGCCATTTTCCGCACCTGCACGTCCTCCTCCGTCTCAATAAATTTTTTTATCGCCACTATCTGTCCGCTTTCGCGATGCCTGCACTTCATCACGAGCCCGTAACTTCCCTCGCCCGCTATCTCGATATTTTCGTACTTTTCCATCTTTATTTATACATTCGAAGCTTTCGCATCGAAATCTCGCAATTTTTATTCGCGCTGAAATACGGTTACATTTTTTTTTTTAATAACCTCAGAAAATGTGTAAAAATAAATTGTTTAAATTTTTCCAGAAAAATTTAAATGTTTCTCACCTTTCGGACGATATAAGCTCGCAAAGAATTTCGCATTTCGCGCAAACTTCAACCAGTTCTCGATCCAAACCCCATTCTCGTCGCTTTAATATCGCATTACATGTCCGTGGGAAATTTGCGATACTCACAAAGAGACGCGATAACGTTATTTGATACCTGAACCGCGCGACAGCCGCGATTCTCGACGTTGTCTCGCTCGTCGACGAGTCTCAACTGCGACCCGAGAGCCTCGTGCACGACCCTCATCGATGATTATCGATCTGCGGGTAATTAGTCAGGGGTAGTCCTTCCTCGACGAAGGCACGCAGGTAAACCGAAAGAGGGATTGAACATAATAAGAGGGACGCAAATAAATTCCGCACACCAATAAATTATTTCCGATATTAGAATTTTTTAGAACATGAACATTTAAAGAAGAAATTTTTTTTTAACAGAGAACAAACAAAACCTGATTCCGACGTGCCGCGTTGAAAGAAAGAAATTATTGTTCTTCTAACGCGCGTGTGACCCCTCGCGCGCGACCAATCGCTCGATCCTATCGATGACGACTCGAACGATCGTTCAGACGACTAACTTTTTTCCCGTTACATGTCGCGACTTTTGTCATGGCGATTTGTTGTCGCAACTCGGCGAGTATAATCGATACACGCGAATAGGAATCGGAGTTTATTTATAGAGAAGTTCGGTGACTCTACCCTGATATCGTGACCAAGCCAAGTTCTTTTACATCGACGAGCGCGATTCCGAACGTCAAATATTACAAAAATGTCTATGTAAAATGCACGCGCTCTCATCCCTGCTAGAACCTTCGTTCACGTCGAAGACGTTTTTATTACTTTCTACAACACGTACCATTTCGCGGCGCGGAACGCAACAACATCGTTTTTTTCTTTTTTTTTTGCTTATTAGACGTCTCGGAAGAGCGAATACTCTTCGCAAAACGTATTTTCGAAGATACGGAGGGAGAGACGTCGAGATGTCCGGGAATATTCGACGGACGCGTGGGCGAGACCGCGTCTGTCAAGCTCACGTGGGCCACGACCATGAGTAACTCAGCGCGACGCGGATTCATCAAGAGTGGCGTCAAGAAGGAGCCGCTTGAGAGTCGCGCGGTCCACTCGGAGGCGTCGTTTCGGGTCGAGAGCAAGCACGGAAATAGACACACGCTGCATGGCGGGGCTTTTTCTCTCTCCCTTTCTCTCTCTTTCTCTTTTCCTCTCTCTCTCTGTCCGTTTCTCTGTGTGTACATCCTCCGTCTGTCCTCGCGCATTCGTTCTCGCGTTTGGGTCCAACGCGGAATCGTCTTCAGTGCGTTAATATGACGCGCGGAGAACGCGTCGTACTCGGGAAACGAGCACACACGGGGATATCCGCGTTTTTTCACGACCTCGAACAAACGAACTTACGAAAATCCTCTGCGAGTCTCGGTTAAAAATTGAAAAAAAAAAAAAAAACGCAATGCGCTCCGATCGCGCGTTGGATAAATACAAGTGACATAACGCCCTTTTTCCCGACGCTGCGTTTTTGAAAGTTAATTCGCAGCTGATAAAAAAAAAAATTCGAAGTGTGATATTCACCCGTTTTGTGCGCGAGTGTCGAAGGAGAGAGAGAGAGAGAGATGACAAGGGCGTCGATGCAACTTGCGAAATATCTCAAGTGAATTCTCCCAAGAAAGAGACATATTGTGCGGACTCGCTGTGAGAATTCCGTGCGCCGCGATTTGATGGGCAGATTTCGCTGGATCGACACCAAGATTCGCGAGAATCGGATAAAATTAAATGCGCGAAATAAAAACGGGGGTTCCCCGCGGACGTTTCGCGAACGAAGCGAGTTCGCCCGATTTATAGCTGAGAGCGACGACTGCACGTCGCTGCGGCTCGAGCCGAGGGGAGAAAAATATCGTATCGGAAATATCGCGCGTCGAAGAATCCACGGAAAGTAAAGGCGCGACCAGACGCGCTTCGCCACAATGTGCGTACGAGAATACACGTCCCGTTTGTGCCGTGCGAGGAGAGACGAGGCGACGAGCCCAGCGACATGCGCGTGAGAAGAGAGCGCGTAAAAGCGCGTTCCGGCGTAAGTTAAAAAAACGCTCGCTCGCTCTCTCTCTCTCGAAGAGTCCGTTTACTCGGAAGGAGTTTTGACGCGCGCTCTCTCCGAGAGGAAGATGCGGTTTCGTGAGAACCCTCGAGGTAGAACAGCGAAATCGGTGAAGTTCCAGGCGGAAGAGAACGACGATCTAACGACGCGCGCTCGAGACAGCAGCTCGGTAAAATTATAGTATCTTCATTTTTTTGGTTTTTTTTCTTTTTGTTTTATCATCTTTATCAGATATCTTCATCCGATATCAAGAGGTGCAACGAGGTATCTTGAGATTTCGCTTCAATGTCGCGTTTTTGCGAGTTCGACGCGGCGCGATTGTAGAATTCAAATAATTAGAATTAAACAAAAAACAAATACTTGAAAAAAAAATATTAATAATCCACAAAAAAAAGAGATTAAAAACGCGCGAATTAAACAGCGCGGAGTCGCCTCGTTTTTTTTCTGCGCCCGCGAGTACAGGGAGATGATAAACGATCGCCGAAGGAAATCATCGTCGTCGGCGAGACGATCCGACGTTGCTGTCCGAGGCCGATAAACAGTGTGCGGACCGATTAGATAAAAATATGGCCGCCTGTCATCCGACACCTGCTGTGCAGCGCGTGCAATTGCAGGACTCGACGCGAATCGGCTACGGCGCGATCAACGGCATCGGCGCTTCGAATCAGAAGACTCTTCATCAGCAGACGAACTACCCGCCGCACCTTCTCAACTGGGTCTATCTGGCGATCGCCGATCAGAATCCGTCGCAACCGCCCGATCAGGTAGTTTACAGGGTGACGCTCAGGGAGAACGAGATCAACTTGAATTCGCGCAAGAATCTCGCGAAATGAATCTTGCAAGAAAAAAACGGCGACCGGATTGTTTGTATTTTAGAACAAGCTGCTCCCCCCGGTCTGGAGCAACTATCCCGGCGCGACCTCGCAGCCGTATTTGCACCAGGGTGCGTTGAATCCGTCCGGATCCATCAGGTCCATGAGAGGCAACAGGGCGGCTGACAATATAGCGGATCTAGCGGAGTTACCTTACTTCAATGACCTGTCCTTAGGCGACAAGAAGCCGATCAAGAGACCACCGTCGAATTATCTGTGTCACTTGTGCTTCAAGAAGGGTCACTACATCAAGGATTGCCCGCAGGTTGGTTTCTTTCGCGTGTAAAACATCGATATTTAAAAAAAAAAAAACATGTCGAAGGGATGAATCTGATCAGCAATCGATTAAAAGTTCAAATAAAAAGAAAAACATTGCAGAATTGAAATCAGATTATCAGAATCTAATCTCTAACGTGGTGGTATATTGCAATGGGTTCTAATCTATGTGATATCGTAGCCTTGCACTTCCTGTATGTATATTGTATATACTGTATATAAACTAAGGAATATATATACGATCATAAGAGCCGTTCGCAGGATGTTGTGCGGAAATATGCGTGTATATATATGACTACATATATATATATATATATATATATATGTGTGTACACTTTTAAATTTTTACAAATGACTTTAGGCTCTTTGGTTTTCGCGTTTATCATAGTTTGTTTCCTTTGTCGTCATTATTATTAATTATTTTACAAATGAGTTTTTGAATTGAGATTTAAATTCTTAAAATCATATAGAGGATGCCAGGTTTGTACCACATATATGAAAGATATTTTATATATATTTTATATATATATATAATATATATATACATATATTTTATATATATATATATATATAATATATATTATTATTATTATTATATATATATATATATATACTCCGTTATTATATATATATAATATATATATATTATATATATATTATATATATATTATATATATATATATATATACACACACATCTCTTCTATCGTCTGACTAACATAGCGCACTTCATCGTATCGCATTATCGTTCGTAGAAGATAAAACAATGTTTTCGTTGCTTTCCGATAGAATAGTTATAAAAAACAAAAAAAGAGAGATAAATCTCTATCCGAGGTTGTCTCGTAACGAGTCCACTAGCAAATTCAACGTTTAGTCGCGGCAACGAACTACATACGGCGTATTGCGCGCGGCTTAATTGAGCGCTAATTGACATAACAAACGGGCATCTCGGGGAACACACGTGACGTCACACATGTTCAATCGTCGCGGTATGCGCGATAAGGGTGAAATTAAGTCGCCGGCTAAGGTAATGTTTCTAATTCGAAATGTTGACATATTGTCTACCCGATCAAGAATTTTAATTGTGTTCGCGGTCGAAATTAAAAATTCAAATATTTAACGAATTGAGAATTTGAAAGCTCGTACGATTTAAAACTGATAATGAGATTTCAACGGTGATAAGAGCCGATCGCTGCATGTTTTGCAAATAAATACATTTATATTATAAGATGTATATTATAAGAATGTAAATTCAAATATTTAACTTAATTCGAGTGTAAAGTTAATTTCTACGAAATAAATTTTAATTCGAAAATATATGTTCGGACTATTAGGATCGACACGAGAGCCTATACGATATCCATGCAAATATATTTTTTAACTTTCCTTAGAATCGACTAAAAAGAGTCGACCTAGAATCTTCTCCTCAGAGTCGACTTTCCATCGACTCTGATAAGTAGTTTGAACTTTTCACGAGCATTTAAATTGTTGTTATACATATTCAGACACTTGATTGTGAATATAAAACCTCTCCATTATGTATAATTTTTATAATCGCAATTTTTAAATAAAAAAACTATAAAAAATATGGATCTCAAGAAACGGATCCGTGACTCTCCCGGACAAATCACTTTGCCATTTCGATTTTACCAAACGCGTTTGATGGATTATTTGCGTGTGCGCTCATTGGAACATTAACTTCCGCAGGCGCGGCCAAAGGGCGAGGGTCTTACGCCGTACCAGGGTAAGAAGCGTTGCTTCGGCGAGTACAAATGTCCCAAGTGCAAGCGCAAGTGGATGTCGGGCAACAGCTGGGCCAATATGGGCCAAGAGTGCATCAAGTGTCACATAAACGTGTATCCCCACAAGCAGGTGAGCGCGAGCGAGGGAAATCGCGCGCAGGGAGAGAGAATCTTCTTCCTTTTTCGATCGGGATCCGCGTCTCGGAGTCTGTGAAGACTCTTGGAACCGTTTTTGCTCTCTCGAAATATTACGCGGCCGAAGAGAACGAAATATCGTGTAAACCGGCGAAAGCTAATTATAGTCGCATAATCGCGCTCGCTCGTTCTCTCGCCGCCCGCCCGGTGCGCAGAAAATATACCCGCGGTCGCCGGTAATTGTTACGTTATCCCGATGATCAACACAATCGCTAGAAGAGCGCGCGAGTTGAAGAGAATAGAATTAATTCATATATCGCGCCCACAGGGTTTATTTTCTTATTTGAATCAGAGAATCACTTTATGATCGAGCGCGCGCGCGCGCGCACACACACATACACACAGAGTATATATAACTTGTCATAAAAGATATACGATTGAGATTTCTATATTTTTTTCCTGTAGTCAAATCACAAGGGAGAAAGTATATATTAATATTTTATAACAATACATTAACAATAGATAAACGCTAATTACACAACTAGCAATATTATTATATAAATAATATTCAAAACGGAAAAACGCACACCACTTTTATACACAAGAGGATGAGAAAAATGGGAAAATGTTCTCGCGCGCGCAAGAGCGCGACGAACGTTCTCGTTCCCGGCAGGCACGCGCAGAGCGTGCACACACGGTAAAACACAGGCACAGTAAAATCGTTTCGTCTTATTTTCAGAGGCCGTTGGAAAAACCCGATGGTCTGGACGTGTCCGACCAGAGCAAGGTCCATCCCCAACACCTCTGCGAGAAGTGCAAGACATTAGGCTATTATTGCAGGCGCAGCGCAATAATGGCCTGACGCGATCTCCGTTCGATTTTTACTTTCTTTCTTTTTTTTTTTTTTAAATCGCTGGAAAGAAGAGAGGAAAAACGTTCTCCGGCAAGTTCTACGGAAGGGCAAGTTTTGTTTCTTGTCGTTGGGTAAACATGCACTCAGGTTGTGGATACAAATAAAAATAAAGCGTCTGTCCGTTCTCGTCGCGAGCGAGAACTATTGCACGCGAGAGAGAGAGAAAAGATGAAAAAAAAAAAAAAACAAACAAAAATAAAATATTTTTATGTACATTTACGCGACTGCGAAGAAATTTCCGATTATTCTATATACTTTAGAGGGTTCCAGGGATGTGAACATGATACGTGTATATAATATAAATTTCTTATTTATATATATATATATATATGTATGTATATATATATAATTCAGTATATATATTATTTGCACATATGTACAATTTGAGCTACATACGATGTCACGCGATCGAAGAAACGTTTGAATTCTCGCGTCCGAGATAATATTTTATAAATTACGGGAATTTTGCAAACTGTGATCCCTTACGGAAATTTATTACTAGTAAAGCCAATTATTTTAAGTAATAAAATCACTGATAAGAGCTGTTTAACAATGATTTTACTACTCAAAATAAATAATATTTTAACTTTAATAGTAATAAATTTTTGTAAGGGATTCGCACGGGGGAGGGAATTGAATTCTCGACGCCGTGACTGACGATAAAATTTATCTCGAAAAAATCTCGCGCTTCGGTTTCGATCAGCGAGAGATCACACTGCTAATTAGATATAATCGTCTAGATACGAATTCGAACATGCGCGAGATGTCTATTGCGCGATGTCTCAACTACTGGAATTTAAGAAGTTTTTTTTTTCTTAGTCGATTGAGAATCGACTATATCCGACAATAACTACGTAAACACGTTGATATCAAGACGCACATCAAAAACTAATCAGTCAATTTCCACTTGAGAAAATTTGGCCTGTACATCGCGAGCGCCTCGTTGTCGCTCCTCCTGTCTTTGGTGAGACACAAAAGACTCAAACGTAAAGTACACACGTCCGGGGAGTGCGGCTTTTAATCTTCCGTCCGCATAACCGGGAGATCTGCATCTATTTTCTTACTGTTGTAAACTTTAAAAAAAGCTTAAAAGATTCCGAGATACCTTATAAGATCCCCGCTTTAAATGCAGAAGCGAAATATTGCAGAAAAAATAAAAATTCGAAGGAAGAGAAATTGAACAAAGAAATTTTCTCCGGGAACTGAAATCCCCATTATGCGGACGGAGGGTTCGAAGAAGGTGCTGAGAGAATTTGTATCGTTAATCCGTTATTGCCAAGATTATGCGACAAGACTTCGTGGTGGACGCCGCGCGATAATCTTAACAACAACGCGTGTGTAATATCATTATTTATATATAAAAAAATGAAAGAGTGCCAAATATACAAACCAAAGATACAAAAAGAATTTCTCCGCTATGCAAAGTGAGATATCCTTCCTTTAGGGTGTTGCTCTATTATTTTGAAACGTTTTCCTATAATATTATTAGTTACTCCATCACGTTCTACACACATGGGTCATGATTCTTCACACACATCGTAGAAATAATTTTTATACAATGCAATTTACATAGAAAATGTACAGTGGTCAAGGGTTGGTGACGACGAAGAGGAGATCAGCAGCCGGATCCTCGTTAAAGTACGTCGCGGAGTTAAACGTCGTCGCCGCCGACGTAGAATCTACGGTCATCGTCTGCAAACAGAACATTCGGATTATCTTCTATCTCATCCGCCAATTGGACTAAAAAAAAATCAAGTATTTAATTTAAACAAAGAGATAAGGAAGATTTTTATTTAATTTACTTTCAATTCGACACGTTAATCCGTGCATGAATTCTACGTTATTTTTCAGCTTAGAATATAAAGACAGTTTTTTTGGAAGTCAGTGTGTCGATTGGTTTCTCAAGATCCTATTTATAAGACGCAAGACAATGATTCACCTCGGGTGGAGACGCGTACGGCGAACTCTCCGTCACCGGGTGTTGATACTGTTGCACCTGTCCGTACGATTGCGCGTGCTGCGTGCACTGCTGTTGCATCAACAATTGCTGCTGCTGTTGTTGTTTCCACTCCTCGTATTGTCTCATCGCGAGGATCAGTTTGTGATTCTCGTCGGTCATCAGATTGACATTTGGCGTCGGGTTTTTGATCAACTTGCTGAGCTCTTCCTCGCTCGATGATATTTGCTGTAGCTGCGGTTGCTGCGGTTGTTCGCCTGTTGTTTTGTCCATCGTTGCCGGTTGGCTCGACGATTGACGAAACTCGAAGATGCTCTGAGCAACAGGCTGCACCGCGACCGGACTCGACACGCTGGGCGGCGGTTGCCTGACCAAAGTGATAACCTGCTGTGCTTCTTTTGTCTCGGTGCTGAACATCAACGACGACAGCGAAACTGGAATCGGAGCATTAGGTTGCGCAGCGTTCACGATGTCCACAGGCATCGCCGTGCTAGTTCGTGAGTCTATATTGTTCTCGTTAGGGAAATTACGTTCGACATCGATCGAAGGAGCAGTGTTTTCCGGTTGCGGCGCTATCGGTCCGAGAAAGGTCGGCGGCTGTTGCTGGCCGACCAAGCTGATAACTTGCGTTTGCGATGACTGTTGCGGTGACTGCGGCGGATATTGCGATGGCTGCGGCGAATGTTGCGGCGGTGACGGTAAGACCGCGACAGGCGGTGGATCCGGGAAGAGTTCCGTTCTGAGATTCGGCAGAAACGTGTCGATTGCTCTCCACGTGGGCGCCCAGAGGTTGGAACTTGGGGCCAGAACATTAGCCGACGACATCACGAGCAGCATGTTTTTCAGCGACTCGGGAATTGCCTCGAACAGAAGCTCGCTGTTGTCGGCGTGCATATACGCGCGAAGAAGTTCGAGCACGGTCAACCACAGCGGCAGAAAGCCGGATAGCGTCAACAGTGGATTTAGATGATGCAGGAACACCTTGGAGAGCAACATCGCGGCTCGGACTCTCGTCTCCTCGACGCCGATTGGATCGTTGGACGCGATCGGACCCAGCAGTTGCGCCAACAGCGGGAACAGTACTTCCTCCAGACACTGGGACCATTCTACGGCGGACAGCTGCGCCATATCGTGCGCCAGCAGAGTGCTCTGAAGATTTGTGATCGCCTCCGTGCGCACTGACCTGCGGGAGTCGCAGCAGAGACGCGCAATACCCTGGAGCAGCGGTCGCCAGGCCTGCGGCCACAAAGATATACTCTCGTCTATGCTACCTTCCTCCGCCCACCATCGAAACACTTGCGCTATTCTCGTGTGCAACGTGTACATCAGATCCAGCAGCTGCATGGGACTTTGCTGATAGCCAGGTGCTTCCTCCGTGGCGCTGGACATACGACTTCGTTTGCCAGTGCATTGCAGCACCGCCTCGGCGAATGTTCTCACGCAGTTGACGCAAAGATCGAAGTTGAAGGGCGTCACGTGCGCCATGTCGCGCACCAGGAAGTTCAGGCTCTCGCAACACTTGACGAATGCCGCCGAATCGTGGGACTGCAGATCGCGCGCGAGAACTATCGTGTCTGCGGCGACAGGAAGCGGCGCCTCGGTGCCGGTCGGCGACACCAGCACCCATTCCGGCACGGGACTGATGGGTCTAGGATCCAAAACCGAGGCGCGAGCGTTCGCCGTTTCGTCCAGAACCGTGTTGGATCGTTTGGGTGCCAGCGCCCCGGCACCCGCGCATTCCAACAGGCTGAAGACCACCTTCCAATCTTCCGCGCTGTGAATGTTCGCGGCGCCCGTTTTCAGCAACTCGAACAGGCCGTAGGCGATCTGACGCGCCAACGGTGCGGTTGTCGCAGACGGCAGATGAGTAAGAGGTAGTAAAGGGGACAGACACGCAAATTCTTCGCCACGTAAAAGTCTGATCGCTAGTCTAAGCATGCCCACGGCCACTCTCTCGAGCAGATAAGGGTGATTTTCGCGCGCCGCTACGGTTAACAGACGATCCAAATGGCCCTGCACCACCGGCCAGATGCACGTCACTCTGTCGCGATTTTGTATGGTTACTTCTAGCAGCAATTCCAACAGAAATATGGATATATCCTCGCTGGTGGAATTTACCGATACCAGAGCACCAACCAGGGAATTGAGCGACTCGTTCTAAACAAAATAACATATAGCCGTTAAAACATAGCCAACAAAGTTTCAATCGAACAATTCCACATTCATTAATCGTCGATTTACCTGAAAAAACTTGCTTTCTTCAATAATTTCCTTTAAATAACAATTGGTAATGAACTCTATGGCTTTCTTTCGCGCGGTTGCCTCAGCAGGATGCGGCAGGCGCGACGTGTCCATGGCTATGTAAGAATAAAAGGTCGACAGCAATCCTTGTTCACTCGGTGAAGTTTTCGGCGTAGTTGGTTCTCGAAGCAGAGATATCTTGCCGGACGGATCGATGAAATCCTCGGCCTCCGTAAGATTCTTCGGCAGCAATCTCGCCTCGTAGAGCGACAGCAGGCAATCGATGATGTTTTTCCAGGACGCCCGGAGAGCGTCCCCGTGCAAATGCGTGATCTTGAACAGAGTGCGAGCGGCCAATTGGGACTTGAAGCTCCCGCCGAGATGCAAAACTATTTGCTCGGGCTTTCCGCCGATGATCAAGCCTGTGAATTTGCAGAGGCTCACTATCAGAGTGTCCAGGTCGTTGCACATGCCGTGGTGAGCGCTGATCGCCGCGCAACTGAAACAAACAAACATTCGAAATTAATTCAGGAAACAAAGTTTAGACATAGAGAGATCGGCGGAAGACGGAGTAAAACCTCAGAAATGTTTGAGCAACTTTGCGCTGCAGCGATCTGTCCGGCGCTTTATCGAAAGCTCGACAAAGCGCGCTTATAATGGGACCCCACGCGTGCTCGGCCAAGTCTCTGTCGATGTACTCGCCGGAATTGCCGACTTTTAAGTACAAGCCTTCGGGACCAGCGCCTCTCTTCAATAAAACTTTCCACAGATAATTGTCCTTTACCAGTCCGGTTTGCTCGGCCGGCATTACGATTTCTTCTCCCCTGCCACAAATGAAGAACACAAATGACAACATGTTCGCAACTAAAACAACAGACGCAATCGGGTCTCCTCGACTCACTTGATCGACGTGTATATTTCATCGAGCATATCCTGATCGAAATCGGCGTCGCCGTTTACTTTCTTCAGGTTCTTCTTGAAACTTTCGGCAGTCATGGGATTATTCTGTCTCTTTACGTTACAGTTGTGCTGATCAACGTTTAACATGATCACAGCGTAAGCTAATGTGAAAGCGGCATCGGCCGAGGCAAACGGTCTACCGTTGCTATCCTGAAAATAGAAACGAGTATTCAAAGTTCAACTATTTTTAAACGGTTAATTATATAATTGTTAATAATATTAATAATACACTCACGTGCCAGTGCTCGGCGAACTTTTCGAGCAGAAGAGATATGAGCGGGGCCTCGCCAGGCAATCTGAACGATTCGAGATAGAGCCTTAAAGCCTGATCGACTCGCATGTTTCTCAGATCGAAATTGTGAACGAAGTGATTGAGAATGTTCTTGTTTTCCTTCTTGCTGATGTACTCGCCGATCGCTTTTTTGTCCAGACCGGGATTCTCTCTGAGAAGCTTCGCGATTTTTTCCGGATCTGCCTGGCCGGGAGTTTCGCCCAGAAGACCGTGCTCCGTGAGTTTCGCAATACCCTCCCGCGGGTTCTCGTTGAACTTCTCCGTGCCCAGAACCATCCACTGAAAATAACAAAACTCCGGTTTTATCATACTTGACTTCGGAATGAAGAAAAAGCGAGCGCTCTTACCCATTTGTTCGTTTTTATGGTGAGCAGCTCTTCGCGCGTAGGAAGATTCGGCGAGGTTTCGTGACGCGACGGCTTGCACAACTCCTTGCACCCTTTGCAGCGAATCTCCATGCCGGTAATCAGCATAATTATGGCATCCAACGATATCAGCTGCATGCTGTGCATGCCATTGGTCATCAGTATCGAAACGTTCTGAAAAGATTTTCGGAGACGTTGTCCTGTAGAAAACCTTTAGCACAAAAAAAAAAAAAAACATATTGTGTACAACACGTAGAAAATGTTACCTTGGAGAACATCTTCATAAGTTCCTCGTACAAGTTTGTGGAATAAAGTCCGCAGTCGAAATTTAAGTATAACTCAGCGGGCCAACCGGGTATTCTCCACAATCTAACTATAGCTTCTATAAAAAGATTATAAATTTCTTTTTTTTTTTTAAATTACGCGTGTCGCGCGCGTTTTAAAATTTACTCACGTACCAAGCGCTAATTCTCGTTGCTCGTACGATATCTTGTTGTATTCGGAATTAACTATGTCCATTAATTTAATTACATAATGTTCCATTTGGAATTTGAGATGTTCCCTCTGCGATTCGAACAGCAAAAAGGATACTTGAAGATTCACAGCGAGGATCGACAATCTGTCTGTCCTGAGTAGCTGATAAATATGAAAATAGAAATAAAAAAATAGAATTTACTGAAATATGTATGATTTTTACCAACAATATTTACCACCTTTCCTTGTCGATAAAAAAAAATGTTGGGAGTTCGTTAAGCGTGTTAGTTTCTTACCAGGATAAGATTTCTGCACAAGTCGTCCTTTACGAGCGCGAGCAAAGACGAGAAATTGGAAATGGCGTCGGCGGCAATCTCCAACGCCACTTCCAGCAGGCTGAGGCCCAGATGTATCATTATCTCGTTGTTCTGCTTGTCGAGAGGATTGCATATGGAAATGAGAAATCCGAACAGCTCGCGTACGCACAACGCGCCGTACGGCGCGCACTGCTGCAACGGAATGAACCGTACACCCTGACTGTTGACGTACTCTTCGATTTGTTCGGGTTCTTTCGCCTTGAACGTCTTGGACGTGCTTTCATCTATCGACAGGTCTTCCACACTGCCAGTTGGCGATTGCACCGAATCGATGCTTCTCTCATCAATACCTGCACAATTTTTTTTTTTTTCAGCGCATAAAAGCTGGGAAAATTTATTGGTTTTTACATGACAAAAAGCAAATACCTTGACATTCCGATATGGATTGTTTAGCGGAAGATTCGGACGCGTCGTCCGTTGTGTTTTTCTGATCAACCGTGTCGTCCTTCTCCGTATTCTTGGTTTCCTCGTCGGATACGGTTTTATTTTCCGCGTTTTCAGACGCTCCGTTAACCACAGTATTTTCCACATCGCTCTTAACGTCCTGACTATTTACACTTTTATTGTTCTCTTGTTTCTCACTCGTTTCTTGATTGTTAATCGCTTTGCCACCCTCGTTTCCGTCCTTGCTCTCGGTCCTTTCGTTCTCGGTCTTGTCAACGCTTCCGTTATCCAACGATCCTTGCATATCAACGATATTGCCGGTCTGCGAGGTGGGCGTGGTAGCTGAATGACTCGCTCGGATTCTGTCAACCGAGCTCAAAATCTGAGGTTCCTTTTCGTCCACGTCATCCGTAATGGATTTGGGTTTTTGCTTCGTGTAACTTTTGTGCTTCTTGTTCTTGCTACGAGTATTCTCCACGTTATTCGTTCTCATTTTCTGTCAAAAGTTGAGATATTAATGTTATTTTCCTTGAAAAAATCCAGGCTGTTGTTAAAAACTCACTTTCATGTTCGTCAACATTCGGGTGTCGTCGACGAAGTGCGGCAGCCTGATGAACAAGTGTTGAACCATATCTCTCAAACAATATTCCGCTGCTTTTCGAAGTATTTCTGCAAGTAATAGATGTGTCCTTTTTTTGCTCGCGACTCAGCGGAAATGCGAAACCAACTTAATGTCAACAACTCACCGCTCAGTCGCGTTTCAAAGCATATTTTGAAGCAACTCAGCATAATTTCGCACACGCTCTCGTTAGAGAGATGATCGCCAATAGGCGACAGCATGAGAGTCTTCAAAACCTCCAGGATTCCCATGAGCACCACTCCGTCTGCCGAAGCATCGGTTTCTATAAACCTGGCGTGCGTGACGGCAACCGCTATGGCCTCTACACAGGATGCTATATCGGAATGATCTATGTCTGTAAGGCAACGAATGTTGAGATAAAAACAAAAGAGAAGAGAGACACGCATGGGAACTCTTAAATATCATTACTATAATCTCATTGGATTACTTAGAGTTAGATTGGAACTGACCAATGAGACCATAAGAAATTATTGTGTTCACAGCAGACAGTGCCAAGCTAGTCACGCGTCCTGTAGTTTCCTCCGATCTTATTATCTCCAAAAAGGGGGTGAGAAAAACAGCTGGCTCCAACTGGGACAGATCTCTAGGCTCGTTCAACACCTCTTTCAAGGTGTTCAAGCCTTTCATGAGATTATCCTGGTTGTCATCCTAGAGAGCAAATTGAATTACAATATGGAAGAAAGTCTCATTCCTCAAGATTTGTTATAATTAAATAAATGATTTTCAGTCTGTTTAAATTGTATGAATTGACTCAACATATTGACACTACCTATGTCCGTTTCATTTGACGGGAACGAACAGCTAGAACACGTAATGCTATCTAACAATTATCCAATTATACACCGCAAGAACAATTGGCAGAAGTGAGATCTGGTGGTCTAACCTGATAGGAATGTGATGACCATCGGGCGCTTCGTCGCATCGCCGTCATCAGGCGGGACACCTCGCCCTCGACGACGTATAGGCCGCCTCCCGGGCAGGAGGCAGCCGATCTCGTAGTTGCCCTCATTCTGTCGAACACGTCGTGTCGTTATGCCATGACTGAACGCCCAGAGAACACACCTGCACACACAACTGGAATAAACCAGGAACGTATCGCCACACCGCCGTTTGCCAACGTCCGTCTGTCACGTCAAGTGTCGACCAGCCAGCCAACCAGTCTACCACCACCACTTCCACTCTCCGCGAGAGAATCATCGACCATTGTCAAAAGACCGTTCTCTCGATTTGCGAGTTTGATACATCGACATTCGATTGGCGACCAATGCGCGCGCGAGAGAGCGAGGCTAGTTTTCAGCGAAACCGGGCAAAACTTTGATTGGTCAGTGCTCTGCGGCATCTTCGGAAAAATATCACCGTCATCTACGTGTATGTGCCGGATGTGTAACAAAGGCGTATTGTGTGTGTTTGTACTTTGGTATACGTTGCCGTACTTCGTAGCCGGACGGTCGGACTTTGTTTCTCTTTCATCGATCTCTTGCGATTTCTCGCCGTCAACGTCAAATTATCAACTCTCGCGTTTGAAATACTAGTTTTTATAAATTAGTATAATATATATATTCGGAGAAGAGGAGAGAAAATCGAAGGTAAGCGTTGTATTTCTGGTTGTATCGAATGTGAAATCTGACGTTTGCTGCGACCACCTGCGTTCCAAATACGAAAAAAAAAAAATCGATACTTATCGATTTTACAAACGCCTCGTGTGTTTTAACAAATTCCTTGCGCAAACAGCAAAGCTACTGCAAAAGTGTCAAATAACGCTGACTTTCATTAATTGAAGCATTTTCATTGATAAATAATCGACTTGAAAAGATAACCTCCAGTTCTTTTTTTTTTTACAAGATAAAGAGGCTTATGATAAAATTTGTATTTGCGCGCACAATTTTAATGTGATATTTTTTTTATCTTAAACAACATATATATAATATCAATTCAATTACGTTTGACACTGCATAAAGAATATTAAAACGAATATGTATAACTGTTCCAAGTAATTTCTTCTGAATTGATCTGTTGTTAGTGTCAAAAATTTTTATTTCGCATATCTGGCATGTAAACGTTAAATAAAAATTAATTTCACCAATTGAACGGATTAAAAAAAAATAGATGTTTATATATATTTCTTTTGAGATGTTTGTGTATTTTTGATATATAGAAACATTTAAGTTTATAAAAACACGATTGAACTGCATAAATATCTCAAATATTTCATTTTTTGCGGATTGACACTGTATTGCTTATTAGCGTCCAATTAAAAATCACATCTTGCAAACAGAAATAACAAGTTTAGAAAATCTCCGCATAACTTAAATAGGTACTTGGACGCTCCAATATCTTATCTATTCATTGATTTTATCTTGGTAGATCAAGAGAGATATAAAACAGGTGTATCAACAGACGCTTCATTGTCATAATGTAACTAATCTCGTGTGTAAGATATAGAGACGAAATAATCTCACTGTTTTTATCAATGTCACATAAAAATACATTCAGATTTGCGCTCATCGATTGTCTTGCAAATATTAGGTCTGTTTTTTTCCTCTGAACTGGTGGCTGCACTAGTTCAGAGTTTATCTTTTGTTACACATATTAGAAGGAAAAATATAAACTCTGGGAGTCGATTCTGCATTAAGCAATGTAGTAAAAATTACAAAAGTGAGCGAATTTACTAAAATATCTATGATCTTATTGGTCAACAACTAGTAAATTTGCTCACTTTTGTAATTTTCACTACATCGCATGGGTACAGAATCAACCCCCTGACCTAGTACAGCCAGTTCAGGGAAAAAAACAGACCTATTTACTCATGTAACGTGAAACAGATGATGCATGAAAATTCTTCTTAAATTGTCGATTTTACACGGTCAACAATACCGGTATCACCATCGCCGGTGTTTGATATTGACAGTATTATTGATCATAACAAGGTCCCTCTTTCTCTCTCTGCAATCTTTCATAATATCGTCAATTGATGTGTAAGTGACGATTGATGCAGATAATGTTATTGACCATGTGGCGAGAAGTGATTAACACAAACCCGAGCGAGGCTGTAGAACGAGGCATAATGTAAATGTGAATGGTCTCTTTAGCTGAATAGAAAATGGGTTCAGTTTCCAGTACAAAACGAGCCATCATGCCTGCGACGCGCGACCTCGTCAACGACCTCATCGCTAAGGACTCGATCGTCATATTCTCCAAGTCCTACTGCCCGTACTGTAAAATGGCCAAAGAGGTAATATTTGAACTTGCAACAGACCACAATGTTATTCTCTTGCGAGACGTTTTTTTTTTAAAACGTTTGTGTGTTTTTCGCGCAGGTGTTCGACAAGCTGAAGAAGAAGTACACGACGATAGAGTTGGACGACAGAGAGGACGCGCAGGAGATACAGGATGTGCTGGGCGAGTTAACGGGCGCCAGGACGGTGCCCAGAGTGTTTCTCAACGGCGAATGCCTGGGGGGCGGTACCGATGTGAAGAAGTTATTCGAGAACGGCGAGCTTGAAAAAAAACTTGCGACTCTTGTATATTAAGAACCTTCAAGACGCGAAGTGTTTTGTAACGAATTGTAATAATAAATATATGTCGTTTGTTTTATAGCAAAGTTATATATGCTGTGCTCTCTTTGAAGCGACATCATGAGTGCGAAAATAAAAAATGCAAATGCGCAACAGAAGATAATTCGTGCGCGTTGAAATATTCAAGAAATTTATTTATTTTTTTCATTGCTTTGAATTTAAAATTCGTATAAAAATTTATATAAATTTCACAAATATGTGTATACATAAGCTGCGTCGCAATGTCACATTTATCGCTGATGTAATTGTGTTCCAAAGCGAAACATTTATTATTTAAATTGTTCTAATGAATTACGCATAGCAAAATGACACGCGATTACATGTAAGGTAAAAATAGAAACGTCTTTTGTTGCTACACTCTCTACACTTTTTTTCTTCCCTCCCCTCAAACGTATTTAATAACAATTTATTTTTAAGGCGAAAGGGTGAGAACGACTCGGTTAATAGAAATCAATTGCCACAGTTGATCAGCATCTCGACCACAATCCGAGCACCACGTGGCCACCTACGATGACAGTAGCGCGAGCTCGCACCGCCTAAAAATACATTCGCAGTTACGGGAGAACCTTTCGTGGAATCTCACTTCGCGCTCGGCCGCGAGAGCCGATCGTAACGAGGGTGAAAAGAAATGGATCTGTCGCGATATCGCAAGTTCGTCATTTATGGACTGACATTCCTGGCGTACGCCTGGTCCGGTTACGGTTCCGGATTGTTGTCGAATCTACGGGACGCCGTGCTCGCGGCCGAGACGGTCTTTCAGGACTTCTTCGTCAACGCCATCACCGTCGCGAGAAAGATCAAGGATCTACACGAGGTGTTCGACGCCGCCGTGGAGGAAAACTGCGTCTTCCGATGTTCCGACGGTGCGTAATAACGTCACCCACACACGCGGTCGGTTACTCATTTATCAACATTGTTTTTATCAGGTTATCCTCGTTTAGCGCGCCGCCATTGGTCGATTTTAATCGATTCGCGGAACCGCGAGGAATTTTATTTCAAACTGCACCTTCTGCACCTTTCAGGCATCCTCGCTCCGAGCTAATTTCCTTCTATTTAAAATCAAAAAAAAAAATGCAATTATAAATTCAGGAGAATAGCGCGTTTATATTTTTAAAATAAAAAGTAATTAAAATAAGAAAGTACGGAAATTTCACCTCGTGAAAATCTACAATGTAGATTTCATGTGGGCCAATAGGAGGTAAACACAGGTGACGTTGTGTAGTAAGTAATCTTTTTATTATCGAAAACCAAACGTTTCAACCCAAAATTGGGTCTTCCTCAGTGGTGGAAAATTTTTACAGTAAACAACGGTTAAAAACACATTTAAGATAAACAACGGTTTGCCAGTACAAATTAAAAATTAAAGAACTCTAATAGGCAAATTGTGAAAATATTGCACAAAAATGGCATCATGAATAACGACGATTTTGCAATAATTGCACTAAAATGATTCG
>QVOA01024358.1:0-49053 GCA_014825685.1 Pseudomyrmex cubaensis
CGCGTCGTTGCATAATGAACAGGACGCCGGCACCCCCAGGCCCCCGTGTGCTGCCTTCACCGAAACCCCCTTGTCTCCCCGTAGGCGCCTCACTCGCGCGCGCCCTCATCCCCTCATCCTTTCGTTCGCTCCCGCGCGACCGCCACCACCCACCCCATCTCCAACCCACCCCTCAACTCCACCCCTCATCAACCTATTATTTCTCCGTATTACGTTACGTCGCGTTACGTTACGTGCCGCGTCGCTGTTCGAAAGAGACTCGGCGGAACGGCAAAAATGATGATACCTTCTCCTAGAAACAAGAGCATGGGATCACCGCGGTGATGCTCTCACCGGCGCCCACATGCCGGTTCATTCCCTCCCTTTTAGTCTCTTCTTTCCGATCGAATGATGATGGGGTTCGATCTCTCCGTATCCTATCTAAGGATTCGAGACAATTAACGAGATTGAGGGAGATTGAGTTTCTTGCAATTTTTGGCATTGCTTATATGTATAAGAATATAAAAGTAATTAAATTTTAAAATTGAGAACGTTTATTAGCAATAAATTTTTTGAAAACTTTAATTAAAAATTTTTGCCGGTTTGTTTTACGCCGTTACGGCAGAAAAATTAAAGCTGTCACACACTTGTCGAAGTCGCGTCTTAGCTCCGCAAATCTGCTTTCCCGAATTTGTCTTTATTTTTATGTGTAACGCGCGCGCAGAGCTAATTAGCGGACGGCGTTGCACTGGCGGGCAACGATAGAAAGTTACCTGGAAAACTCGCTAAAGCGAATCTAGACAGTCTTTTTATAACGGGCTTCTCTTTGCCCCTCTTCGCCACCCTCGCTATCCGCGCCGTGTATCCTAATTTAGCACTCCCTTTTCTTCGCTCTCATTGAAACGTTGGACAGACGTCCGTGGATTAATGCAACGTTTCGTGACGTCGGCCACATAGCGGGTAATACGATAGTGAAATTTTAATACCGTTGCGCATTTTTTCCCCGGCTACGTACCTTTCTGCGTAGTAGAGGTATTATCCGTTTTTTCAAAAAATATTTTATGCGCGGCACGACTTCGCCGTAATGCGGACGCGTGTAAAACAATTACGACCAAGTTAAATAATCAGGAGACATCTTGGCACAAAGAAGAGTTCTTTACCGTCGAGATGCATGTCGCCATAATGTCGTCAAAAAACTTATTCTTCAATTATCACTCTCTCTCTCTCTTTCCGTATATATTTGTGTCCTTAGATTTGATCATCTTTTGTTCAGGGAGGAACAAGCTTCGCTAATGAACGGACTCGGTTTCCTTGGATATTGCATGGCGGATCTCAGATAGTGTTGTCCGATTCATCTGCGACCATGAAACCGCTTCCGGTTTTCGGGCGTTGTTCGAGGTTGAATTTGGAAAGAGGACTGCACGATGAGGATGGAACGCAACTTTATACAACATGGACAGACACGTACAGGCATGACAGGGTGCTGCCCTCTGCAAGCTGAAATTAGAGGGTGCTGTCCGAAGTTCTCCGCTACACGTTTGCATTTCCTATGCACTATTTCCCACGTGTAGGTGCGTACAGTCTCGCACGAAATCCGCCCGGCCAGCCGGCCGGCCGGCCGCGCGGCCGATGCGCGCGTGTACAGAATTTATCAGCTTATCGCCGATTGATTTATTGCGCGCAAGGAGAGCAAAAAATGCGAACCCATGAATGAAACTGTTTTCGCTGCTCCCGCCGCCGCACGTTCGCGTTTGCGCGCGCGTATGTATCGCCGCGACTTTTTATTCGATGAAATTTTATGAAAGCGATTTGTTAACCGCGCGCAATTCTCGGCGAGTGCGTTTTTTTTTCGTTTGTCTGATCTACGTTTTGTTGTTATTTTGACGTAGTGATACAATTATACACAGACTGCCATGTGACGAGATCTAAATAGCTGATTGAAGATTTCACGTATATAAAAATGGAGTCCAGTTAATCAAAGGACTAATTCTGTTTCTATATCGCGCTGACGTTATATACATGTTATCAATATTACACAAAGCTGCAGATGAATGGAAGATCTATTTAAAGATCTATTTATTTTAGATATTCCTCTGTTCTATACATATATTATATTATATCTCTATTAATTCTTTCTCTCTGCTCTATTTAATGAACGGAATGATTTAAATTTAAACTATTACACCGCATTCTATGTATATAACCGATTCAATTCGAAGTAATGAATAAATAATTTTGTGTTTTATATTTGTTACATTCGGAATATTTAATATTTTCCTGTTTATCACATTGTATGAGCTTCATATTCTGGAAATATGATAATATTTCAAGTTTAATCTCGAAAATTTTTCAAGAGACACACGCAATTTGTATTGTCATTGTAAGATGTACAATATGTAACATCATACTTGCAAGACATCGTCATCGGTGATTACTTTCGACATCGTCATCGGCAACTTTCGCGAAGGACTGTACGCTCGTACCCTCTCCAGAGGTATTAGACGCAGTGTATCGGCGGCCGTGCTCGTGCGCGAGTATTAGACACCATGCCCGCAGCTCATTTGCCAACTCCGGCAAATTTACCAAATTTAAATGCAAAATCGGCCGGTGCTCCGCCGGTTCGATGGAGGCACGAGCGAGACGACGACGGAGCGACGTGCGGGAACGACGAGGAACGAGGAAGGCGAACGAGAGGATATGAGAGACAGAAAGATAGATACGGGAACGAGAAGCAAACGAGCGAGAAAGGGGTAGCGAGGAGTGGCGAGCAGGAGGGAATGGAGAGGAAGCACCGCGCGGGCGAGACGAAGAGAAGAGCGAAAGGCTCGAGCGAGAACGGAATATAGATAGATAGAGGAACGATAGTGGTGCCGGAGCGAGAGGAGATGGGCGGGAGAGGAACGAAGATAGAAAGAGACCGTGGTAGGAAACTCAAATGGTCGCAATGGTGCGGTATAGTAGTCGCCTGGTTGTCAGGCGCAGCATGCGATTGGTTCGCCGACCGTGTGTTACCTCTCTCTCTTTCTCTCTCTCTCTCTTTACTCTTCGCATGTCTATTCGTCTGTCTTTCTTTCACACGTCGTATTTACTGCCTTCAACTTCCTCGCATCCCTTGCGCAAGACATGTTGTCCACAATCCCCGAGACAGGCTGATGTCTTCGACAGTCGGGCAAGGAAAAACTTTTCGCGGCGAACTCTCCGCTGGCAATGAAGAACTGTTGGAGTACTGTCGGCGCGCGCGTAATGGCATCCACCTCCGAGAAAAAATCTCTTTTCCCCCCTTTTTTTTAATGCGAAAGTTTAAATAGTTAAGCGTTACGTCTCTTTTTTTCTCGCGCCGTGCTAATTTGCAGTGGCGATAAAGTTGCTGCGGACTGTGTATATATTTATATCGCGTATCTCTTTATCGAAATGTGAAATAAAAGCGATAGATATTTTTTGTGTTAATTTAAACGACTACAACAGTATCAATGAATATTTCTCGCCTTCCAAATTTTTCCGCTCTAATAAATTATACATTATTAATTGGCCTTGATTTTGATAATGGGGTCAATGGCGTCGAAATGTTTTTCCGCGATGGAAGTAACAGGTTTTATTTATCAATCGATGTAAAGCGTTTTCAAAATGCGTATATTTCCATCCTTTTTCAGCGATTCTTTAATTATATATTGAAATTGTATTATTTACGAAATACACGTGTACTCCATTTATTTTACTGTAACAATTACCTGGATATACATTTCGGAATGTTTCTTTTTAGCTGTTGTCGGGACAAAACTACAAAAAAAAAGCCACCTGTATATCTGGCTGGTCGAACTGCATGTAGATACAAAAACACGCGTATCGCGGTCGGCGCTCGATCGAGCACGCGCAACGCGCGCACTCGACACGCGACATTTATTCGAAGAGAAGGAGAAGAAGATACGGTAAGCGGAAGCTGCCGTTCAATTTTGCGCGAATTCTAAATCCTACGGAGAAAATAGCTCGAACTAAAATCGTCAATCAATGTCTCATGCTCTTGTCTCCGCGCCTCCCCTTCACCGGTCAGAGGGATGGCGTCACCCACCCTCCCCCCGTGACCGTCGCCATCCCCCTCGTCCCGGTGCGATACCGTCGATCGCTCGTCGTCACGCAGGCACACACAGCCAAAGGGTTGCCAATTATTATTCGCGGTACACTTCGCACCGTTTTGTTGTTCATCGGCAGCGCCGTTTATTATTCATCGTTCATCATATTGCGGTGCCCGTTACAATGCGCAGTTACAACACGACGACGGGCAGAATACGCCGGGGCCGCGTTGTTTCGCATAGCGTTACAGCGTTACGCCGACGTTACGAATGGCACAGAGGGCGAAAGCGCGTGCTCGCTTGCTTGCCTGCTTGCTTGCTCGCTCGCTCGCTCGCTCGCGCTTGTATTGCGAGCGCGCGTGTGCGCGTGTCGGTACACCGCGTGTACGCTCGTCAAAATACAAAGTGAACACGAGTCCGCCATGGGGACGTTTATTGTGCACTCGTACGTTGTTTTATCGGGGTTACATTACGCGATAGTTTTCAGTACACTCGTCTCCCTCTCCTTTCTCCCTCCGCGATTCTTTTAATAACCTGCATTACGATAATATCCCTTTGTGATCGGAAGCGAGGAAGGGACGGCTGGCTGACGAGTATCGTCGCGGTTTTGATATTTACCTATACGTTCGAACGTGAACGTACTGTTGACGTTAAATTCGCCGACGGTGCTTGGTTCTTCGTCGGTGGTAATTATTTTCTCATTAAACTCGCACCGATGGCTGTTGCGTATGGACATGGGGGTGGCTTAATCCGGGCGCCGCGGCGCCGGTTCTGAAGAAATCTAGGCGATCTGCATTTATTACAATCTGATTACGCGCGTGTCGCGCCGAACACGGGAGAGTTAATTATAAATCGTCGGCACTCGCGTACACTTGTGCGAACGTGGATTTCAATTAAAATAAAGAAGCGCAAATATTTGCGGAATCTGCCTTTTTTCGTGGGCGCGCGCGCGAGATGCTTCTACACATACTAATTTTAACAAGATTCAGATTGTCGCACGACAAACGTCAACGCTCGCATTGTTTACCTTGAGCGTAAAATATTTTTGATATGTTAATTTCGCCGCGTGCGAATAAACGTAGAATTCCATATATTTTCGCCCACGCATATGAAATAATTTATATGTAATCGATCGCGAAAGGACGCGGCAGTTTTGTTTCGTCGTCTATAGAAAATTAGTAAATTGCTGTTTACGGCGGGGGAGAAAGATACGGTGCAACGAGAAAGAGCAACAAGTTTTTAAAAGAGAACGCACACTGCTCGGGGCAAATATTATTTAAAATATTGTTTATTCGCTCTCGCGAGATATATCGTTTCTATCGTTTCTGTATACACATTCGCGCGCACACACACGCATGCGCGCGCACACACATGTATATATATATTCCCAATATCATTTTTTCTATCACGCGGTATTTACAGTAAAATAGTCGCGTTTATAGTTGTAAAGCTCTCAACGAACTGTTATGTTTGCTGTTTCAAGGAATTTACACTTACGAGAAGGAAATTGTCCGCACGTTTTAACCTGTAATTATATGCGCCCGTAAATGCAAAGTGCGAGCGCTATAAGGACTCGTAATTCAAGGAATGCGTGTGCTCGCGAATTTAGAGCCCGGACTCGCCCCGGTAAATTCGGAGCGTGCGGAATAATGAGGACGAATGTCGCCGAGCATAACTGGAGAGAGAAAAGAGAGAGAGAGAAAGAGAAAGGGAGAAAAAAATCTTGGACGGCCCCAAAGTTTGGTATTAATAGGGGAAATCCGGAATGCGTCCGACACCGAGAGAATATATCTCCGTGCCCCCTTCGCTCTGTTCTCTCGTTTCGGCGCAGTGTAATTTTAAATTGTGAGATTTATACGCGGAAACTCACTTCTATACGTTCCTCTCTTTCTCTCTTTCTCTCTCTCTCTCTTTTCCTCTTTTGCTCTATGATCGCGCTAAGTTCATGAAATAATAAGTACTGGAAAAACTTTCGCTTTTCGAAATGTCGTTCGCAAAGTGCAATGTGTGCACGAAGTGCGTTTGAAAATTTTAAGCGCGTATGGAATACAACGGAATGACCTTTACATTTCGGAAACTACAAAGTGGTTTTCGCAATTTTGCGTGTAAAATTTTTAAGCAACTTTGTTAAATGTATTACGGCGTGATTTAGACACGCGCAACTCTTTTTTGTGAGAGTGTTGTGTACTCGTTGTGTATTATTTATTAAAAACAAAAAAAACAATGTCGCGCGACAACCATGTATATAGTTACATTATGTATATGTACAGTTACAATTACCTCTGGCAGTTTATAAGATTTTAAAAGTTCATAAGATTTTCATCCGCATGTTTTTTTTTTTCGAAAAATCTTTCTTTGTTCTCCGAGTTTTCCGCAAGTTTTAAAAAATATCTCGCGTTTCCCGAGAACAAAATAATTTACCACAACTTAACATAAATCACTCAAGTCTCGTGGTTGCTCTCAGTTGCTCGCGCGCGCGTTTCGTCCGTTCGCCCGACAGTTTTCGCCATCCCTCAACCAACGTCGGTCGCCACCCATCAGTGTGTTACGTCCCTCGCCCGATCCCAGCCAACGACCGATTACAACGTCCCGACAGAAATTTTCAATTTTCGAACTTTTCAGCCATAGGCTCTCGCACTTGTCCGAATAATTTCCAATCGACTGATTCCTTCCGCAATATCTTCATCTTCCGCTTCACGTCAACGTCGACGAGTTTACAGTTTTCTATCGCCAAACTGTAACTGTCGATGAAGAGGACCAAGTGATAATTGGTTCTTCCGAAAAAAATTGTTTTTTCATTTGTGTGTCAGATGCTTTTTTTTCACAACAATCAGATATGAGTTTTTTTACATTCAGTTTAATGATAAAAATTATCATATATATGTAAAGATTTATCATGAAAAACTTCACAGACAGTCGCAGAAATGTTACGAGAACGAGAAAGGGATACTACAAGATTTCAAGAACTAGCGAGAGTGTTCACAATTAATTTTTCCACGCCATTTCTGGCATGGAAAGAATTCACTACTTTCGCTACAAGAACAACCACATTGTAACGGTGAAATTTTATTTATCCAAGACGGTTGCGTACGTTTTCAGAAGCAATCTTGTTCTCAAGATCGGTTGAGGAGAAGAAAACCCCCAATGTCGAAACGAGTTTCTATTTCGCGGACCCCCATGAAAGATTCACGCGTACGCTCGGAGAGTCTTCGCAAGAATCAGCGCTCTTTTTGTCTGACACAAACCGTTTATCATGAAAAACGAGTTTTCGAATTACGGACCACCGCGGACTCGTTTCGCCACAAAGCGTTGTCCAAGGGGCAGTGTCACGTACGTTCTCACCCAGGGAGAGAACTCGTTTTCTCGCGAAAGCGGCAGACTCTGGACCGCGAGGGATGTTCGCTCATCTTGCGGAGAGATGCGAGTATCCCTCGCGTTGTAACGGAAACAGCCCCCCATTGGACACGTCGGGCGACCCAGTTTTTTGGAAGGAACCAGACGAACCGGTGCGGACCCCACCTGGATCTGGAGGACCCCCAGCCGTCAGTCAGGTTTTCACGCTTATGTCCTCTCGAAGAGAGGCCCCCCCTTTGATATTCAGATTTGCCGGCCGATTCACGCGATCGCGAAGATCGCGGAATCACCTTTGACGCTTTTGAGGCCTCAGTGTCGCCGCGCTCGCGTTGTCAAAGAGACGCAATACGGAGAGTTTTTCGGTGAAAGCAGGAGCGACGGCTCTATCTGACATTTTTGGTAGACAAAGAATTCTTCTGATCGCGCGAACTGATGCGCGCGAAAAAATGAATGTCACAATCTCTGTGGTGGTGTGTCATGATCTTTCCGATTTACATTTCACGAGGTGAGTGCAGACATCCGCGTTGACGCGTTACATTAGATAATTTTTTATTTTACATCACAGTGTGTCGAGGTAAAGCAGAGTAATACGTGCGTTTCAGAATTATTAGAGCCTAGATGTGCAGTGCGATAATGATTGAGAAAAAGTCTGATAGAAATAAAAATGTAATGTCTTCTACTTTGGCGTTAATTGAATTTAATTGTATATTTTTTTTTATTACGCCAATTAAGTTAAAAACATTCAACACATCGATGATTTGTTTGTTCACTGGTGTTGAAGTTATGTGGAAATAATTTTCTTGTATTATTGCGTTTCTTTGAGCCGAAGCTATTTTCCGATTGACGTATCCTTAAAGCAGAAAAAATGGAAACAGCATACACGAGTAAAGCGCTTAAAAAGAAAGGGAGACCGGCGTGCTAATAAATCGGTAAATCGCGAGTTAATTCCGTTACGTCGGGGTGAGTCTGAGCGATTCGTTCGAATAAAAAAAAAAAAAAACGCTGCCGGGACGCGCAGGCGAGAGAGCGGCTTTAAAGTGATCTCGACGAGTGAGAAAAAAGAACGCGTTGCGGGATGATGGAACGGCGAAATAAAAAGAGAAAAGATCGAAGAATTCGATAACCCTCGAAGCAGCCTAAAGAGCTTAAATTCGGACGTTGCATCGCGCATCTTGCGTCACGTGCTTCTTTTTCTTGTTTTTTTTTTTTTTTTTTTTTTTTTTTTTTTTTTTTTTTGCTTCTCACGTATATGTAACAACTTCGTCGCTCTCTCGCGTGTGTTTGCACAGCACACACACAGCGCGAAAAGATATTCTTAACACATATACAAATTGCTCAAATGAGAACATTTTCTGTGAAACGAAATTTTCCCTTTTTCACGACTTCATATAAAAACCGACTGGCGCGTCAAATTGATTTACAAATTAGCTCATCCGCGGATAAATGTCAGCGGATAAATAAATTTGCGCCCTTATCCACTTTGCGAATTGTGGTAAAACGTTGTTTTCGAAAAAACAGAGCTGCTGATCCCGCAAGTGCTGATCTGGCGATCAAACAGTATCAGCTGTCGATGCTCGGCCGGCGCATTTTGAAAATATAAAAGCAAACTCAAAGCTGACCGGCACTCGGCGCAAATTGCAACTAAACTAAACCGCGTATCCCACTCCCTCCGGCCTCACCTCTCGATTCTCTCTATCGAACTCCCGTGTACTCTCTCCTTCCCTTTCTCTCTTTCTCTTTCATCCTCTCACCTTCTCTCTCGATCCCGCAAACCTGCGTATGCCCTGCGTACTTTCTCCACCCCCGACTCTCCCGCGGGAGAGCGGTTAAAACAAATGAGCGGGCAGTGCCGGCCTTAAATTAGCGCCGGCAGGGGTGGTTTTCACTTCTACCCTTAAATTAGGACTAAGCCTCGTGCCTCCAAGTTTCACGGTTTTGATCGGATGAGTTACCGACGTTAAAAGTTAGAGCGACGGGGATTAACATCCGCCTTGCTCGCGCGTCGAGGAGCACCGCGTGTGTTGCGGCGCGCTGCGAACACTCAGGAGGAAAAAAAGATAGATTCATCTTTACGTCACGAGTTGAATGCCGTATGTCGCGCGCACGACCGGTAAGGTTACACAGACGAGTAAAGTATCTCAGACAAATTCGAGTAAGAGCAAAAGTGGATGAATCGAGACATCAATTTTTAAATAACGACTTATTTCTGTCTGCGATTTTTTTAACATTGCGAAATAGATATAACAAATTGTGAATTTGATGTAAATAAAAATATAGAAAAATTTGCGTAAGTGCGAGCAAGGGATGTGTACCATAAGGATGAAAAATAGATTTGTTTCGTGAACGAGCGTGTCCATATCCCGAGAAATTCTGTCACGCTGCAATTCGCCGGTGCACGGCCGATTTCGCGCGGTCGCGGATCTAATTGGCTAACCTCTCTACATCCGCGGGAGTCCTCATGCCGCTCTGAAACGTGGCACGCCGTTATATATATCCGTAGAGGAAAGTTATTCCCCTCTGACATCGAGACCAATCAACGGCACGGGCACGAATGAACGGAGACAGGAAGTCGGAAAAAGAGCGAGAGAAAGTTAGGCGAACAGGAACCGGCGAAGTGGGTGGCGGCGGGCGGCAGGCGAAATCAGTCGCAGAACCGCGCGCGCGGAATGGAATCGCGTTTAATCCAATAGCGGTCCTTAATAATCGAATAAAGCTAGGCTCCGAGAAATCGCGTCTAAGCAGAGTTCGGATGGGATACTCGTCCCGGCGGAGGGAGGAAAGAGGCGGAGGATGGAGACGGCGGGTGGCTGACGAAGGTGGGTGGTCGATGCGAGAGAAGGTAGCATAGGAAATTCAGCCACTCTCTCCCCCTTTTCCAGGAGCCTCCCTTGGTGTACGTCGCGCGGCTCGGTCGCGGCCATGTTGCCAGAATTGCCACCACCTACCCCCTTTCTCCCTCTTAATATCCCACCGCCTAGTCATCTAGTCCTGCTGGGTCCGCTATGTAAATGTGAACCAACCCGACCCTCCCGCTTCGTCGACCCCCCATATATATACCTCGCCCCTCTTCTCTATCCCTTCGGCTCACCGCCACCCCCCGCGAACTGCCTCCAACTAGCAGCCCCTAAATCTAAGTCCGCCTGAGCGGTACACTCTGAGTAGAAAACGTTATGTTCGCTCCGTTGAATCATCTTCGAACGGCAAGAAAATCCTTCGATGCTTATTCTTCGTCGCGGAACAGCTTTGAAAAAAAAAAGAGAGAACTATTTTACATTCGCAATTGTACATAGAAAGTCGCTTTAAACTACGCGAACGTAATAAAAAGAATGTTGAATCTCAAAAACAAATACTTTAAGTTCTTGAAACCTTGTCGAGATATCTTAAAACCTTTTACATTTTTCACCACTTAATAAAACCGAGGATAATGTAAAAGTATCGTCAGCACGAAAAAAAAAAAGGTATTCTCAAAGATTTAAGTGCCGTGTCAGTTAACAGTGTGCTCGCTTTCATTTCCTAAGATTACTCGAAAGACGAGGGAAGGAGAGATATAAGAGATCCGTCTGCTCAACAAACGGTTCTTTAAATCGCGGATAATTAGTATTAAATCGTGGATTATTTAAGCAGGAAAGCTCCGCACCGTGGAGTAATGAAAGCATTACGTAACTCCGGCAGCTCCTCGTGTTTGCCTTCAGGCGGTGTCCGCTGAAATTCATCGCGAGAAACGACCTCACGTGCTCGCGCCGGATAATAGAAGAACTTCTTCCGCCGCGGCCTTTAATTAATTGCTTTAAAATCTCCCGTTTGACTTATCCCAAGATTCATCGCCGCCTCATCCCCACGGAGCGTGTGTACGTACACATATCGTATGTGACTCTATCGTCGTCGCGTGTAATCACCGTTCGCTTCTCATACGGCGTTCTCTCTTGCTGTAATTTTGTCGGAAAGGGTTGAGTCATTACGCCCAAAGAACTAACAGGAATTCCCAGATTGCTGCGAGGCTCCGCTGCAATCGCTAACCCTACCGCCCCCCTCTCGTTCACCCCTTACTGGCGTGGTCCCGTTGGCTATCCTACCGGTATATACGGTCTAGGGTCTACGATGTACGGAAGGACGCCATTACCCCACGGGCAGCAAGTTCTAAGCGCGCTAAATAATGGCCGCTAGAAATTCAACGGGGGGTCGAAATGCCCGTATGGCGCTGCCACTATCACAGCGCGGCTCCGTATTTGTACGTGTGTGTGTGTGTATGCGCGTTTGCTACCATAAGCGCGCGTATTATACGATCCACGTCGTTAGTGTACCTACCCTCGACGTCTACGTGGGAGTATTAATTTAGGCACGTAGGTCCTTTCCCCGGCGAGCTAAGAAAAATGCCTGCACGTTGGGGAGCTGGTCCGTTAGAATTTAATCTCAACGTCATAGGAGAAGGGACGGCGCGTGTTCATCGACGCGTGCGTGTGGAGATACGCGCCGTGTGGTGGTGTGTACATTCGCAGTGGTGGTGGATCGACGAAGGTTGGGAAGAGCGTTCCGAGAACACACACAGAGTGAGGGCGGAAAGGGGGACGTAAGAAAAATGCGCGGGGGAGTAGCAGGAAAGACCGAAGAGGTGGACGCGCACACGGCGTGGAGAGGGTGAGAACGTGGTAGCGGGGGCGAACGTTCCGAAATCGCTTATATCCTGTGCAATATAACTCTCGAGCGAAGACATATATATAGAGAAACGAGGAACGAGGATGCGACACTGGACCGGAACGATGTATATACGTATATGTACATATATATGTACATAGATACATATACATGTATATCTATCTATATATATATCTCGCGGGTGCAAAGTTGTAAAGTTAACGGTTGTCACGTACGCTCGTCGATTCCCTTGCCGTATTATTTTTTGGACGTCGCATCGTCAGGTGACTTTACTACCCGATGCGCGCGTGTCAGCGACATCAAAGCACCGATATTGTTCGAGCAGTTGTACAAATATTGCTATTTTTTAATTATACAGAAAAAAAATAATATACCATTTTTCTCGCATTGCAGTCTGTTTTCGAATTTTATTTGTTTTCTGAATAAAAAACGTCAACGTTGACAATTTTTAGAATAATCTTTGTCTAATTAAATAGTACGAGCAATCACGTCCGATGTGATATTAAACTCATGATGATACATCGATAAAGATTTGTTTTTTAAATCGTGCATTTGCGTTCAGCGTTTGTCGTGAATAGCGTTTGCGCGGCGTACGCTTGAATGTAAGCGCGGTGAAAGAAGTCGCGGCAAAAGAAAGGGGAAAAGAAAGTGCAAGAGGAGAAAATTCCATAGAGGTGAGCGCCGAGAAAGTTACGGCGAACGCGCATTGTCCGTGCGGTCTTCGGACGTTACACAAACACAATGAGACTAGGTTGAGCGTGGATTTAAGCGACTTGCGTGTTGGTTAGCCGGTTGTGAATCCGGGAGGACCGTTGGTGAGGAGAGAAAAGGGGTAGAGAGGCGGCGGCGAGTGGCGGAGATGGGTAGTAGAACGACGGGTGGCCTCAGGGGGGAGGAGGGGGAGTGTGCGACGTCGGTCGGGGGGTTGTCCCTTGCTAAGCCAGCGTTAAGGGTAGCTAGAGTAGGTACGTAGAGCTTACGGGACGTACCGCAGAGATGAGAGAACGCAGGCAAGTGAGACGAAAGAGGATGGACCGGGGAGCAAGAGAGCGAATGCGAAAGAGAAAGAGAGAGAGAGAGAGAGTGACAATGTGGATTGGTGTGCGTGTTTTGCAAAGGCCGAGAAACGCGCGCGAGGGAGGAAGAGGAGTCGAGTCGAAATTGAGAGAAAGAGAGGAACAGAGAGAGACAGAGAGAGAAAGAGAGAGAGAGAAAGAGGAAGAGAGACAGAGCGAGTAGGAAAGAGCGAATAGGTAGGCGCCATACGAAGAGAAGGCGGTGGTGGAGAATGTGGAGAACGAAGAGGAGAGAGCGGGTAAGCACAGAGTCCGTAGGTTGGCAGTCTTACAGATCAATAAAGCTAACCACCCTCCCCCTCCCCCTCCTTCCGAGGCCCACCTCCTTCGAACCACCCACCTGACCACCTTCCGCCGTCTCCTCGTCCACCGCCTTCTCCTCCTTCACCTCCTCCCTCGGGCTGCCTCAAGAACAAACCCCAATATGTCTGACAACAATGCCCACCCGATGGATTAGACGCTTCCGTCGAGCGCATACAAACGCATATTACACTATACTTGCGTGTACGCTTGTATGTGTGTGTACGCGCTTACTTCCTCGTCGCCGGTCATTTTATCGCGACGGAATCACTTATATACGCGACGTCGTGGAAGCGTACACGCACGCAAACTCTTCTTCGCTGCGAGAGATTTTTTCCCATCTCTCTCTTTTCCACTCTTTTCTTTCGTAGTTCATCGAGGGTGTCGGTGATCTATTAAATTCTCCGAACGAGATGAATATTCATGCGCGATCTCTACGGTAACGCGGCAAGCCTTTGCCTTCATCATTGTTAATTGACACTGATTCCTTGACGTCCCTTATCGTGTACCGAGCGCGCGCGATGCCGCTGGAAATTAGATTTAAAACGATCTGACCGTAACGACGTTGCGGTCATTTTTTATCCGGGTGATTGCCAGACGAGACGCGCCCTTATACGATTATACTTCGGGATTTCGATCGCCAGGTTCGATTTCAGTGACCAGGAAGCGCTCGTGGAGGTATTTATTCTAAAGTAAAACACATCCGGAAAAGTAACATTCATTGCACGCAACTTTTTTTTTTTAAGTAATGTACTTAAATATTTTATAATGAGATTAAAAAAATTATAAATATTTTAAAAACCATAATTATAATTGCATTGCACGACTCTTATATGTTTTAAGAGAATTATCAAAGTTTGTTTGTTTGTTTTCTTTTTGTTTTTTGTTTTTGAAAAAATTGCATCAATAAAAACGTGACGGTTCAATTAAGACTTATTATACAAAGGGGAGAAAATGCAAAAAATTGCTCGTGTTGAGAACTGCATCTTTTAGTGAAAAAGAGAACGCGCGCTACGTGTCCGCAGAAAAGTACATTCAAACAAGTGCACGACGCCCGACTTCCGACAAAAAAAGCCCCGACGAGTTTCCTGAGAAAACAAGCGAGTAGAACGCGCGAATGGGACGCGTGCTTCCGTAATATGTAAAACGTATTTGCATTTATCTCACGACTCTTTATTCGACGCTTCTTACCCCCAAGACAAGGCGCGCAACGTCGCGCGAGGTTTTTCAGCCGAAGGAAAGAGATTAGTTCGTTCCGCATAAAGAACCGGCGCTACCGCGCCAAGGGAGAAAAAAAGGAGGAAGGTCTTTCTGGCTGGCCAAAGGAATCCCACTTTCCCGCGCGTCGAGAGGGATGGGTAATTGCACGTACAATTTTTTTTTCCTCCGACTTTCCTTCCTTCGGAATTTTTCTCGGGTTTTCGCCCAACGCGGCTCGTATCTCTCGTAACTTTGCGTATACATATACGTACGTATACGCGCGGGCCACCATCGTCTCCGAATACACGTGGAGAACCGCGCGTTGCACACGGAAACAATGCACATACGTGTGTGTATATGGACGTGTGCGGTGTGCACGATGGTGGGAGCCAAAGTTCACGGACTGAGATCACCAACGTGCACGCACACGTGCGCGACGGCAACCCCTTTCAGAATATTTTCTCGGTTCTTTCTTGCGGACCCTCACCCTAAGCAGGACAACGTGGGGGGTTTTAGCTTGAGGTCCTGGTAAGACCCCCCACCAGCGATGCTCCTTATTGATCGTCCTCCGACCCACCTCCCCAAGAGGGGCCACACACCATGGTGTGTGCTTTCTCCTTCTCCTTTATCCTCGCTTAGGTCCACCCCCGCGAACACCCTCCCGCCTTTGTAGAACCCACCTACCAAAAAGCACCCTATCTCCTCGTCTCTCTTCTGAGCACGGACCGGCAGCAGCCCCCGGTCTTCTCTCGCTTCCACCTTACTCGATAGTAACCCCCGGAACACAAAGAGCCCAGCGTGATCCCCTAGCGTCTGGGCACCACTACGGATAGTCCGGAAGCATAGTTGGACATCAGCTCCGACGACGCCAATTTACCGGCAATTTCGTTCCCGGGGAAAATTGATTGCGGTCTACAGAAATTCATAATTAGTTGGACGGGGCTGTCTGACATTCAAGCGCGGGAGCGTTCTCCAAACAGGAACTTAAGTATGATTAAACGTCGTGGCGGTCGACATTTCTCCGCGTTGTACGGAGAGGGAATACAATTGCGGAAGGAACGTGACAAAACGTCTCGCCGTACAAAATCCTTCCGTTTAGTCGTAGCCTTTTTGGTTACGAATAAAGAATCGTAATGACATAATTTTTAAAGTGTAAGAAACAATTACAGACGTAAACATACGGGAAAGTCTTGGTGGAAAAAGTTTTACGAGACGTACAGAATCGTGAGAGAAAGAGAGAGAGAGAGAGGGAGAGAGAGAGAGAGAGAGAAAGAGAGAGAAACGCAATGTAATTATTTCCAATTAAAAAACTGTTTACACATTTGTACACAGTTTTTCTGCGATCTTGATGAATAATTCTTCGCGGATCCTAGAACGTGTTTCAGAGGAGAAAAGAATCTGAATGAAAGTATAGTAGAAAGTGCATCGGAAAGGCGGTAAAGACGAACAGGTGCCGAGCACGTGGCCGATCGATGGCCAGGCAGCGTGGTTTGCCTCCTTTTTTTCCAAGCGCGGGGCTTTTCCCGAAGAACCGCGCGGAGCCGTTTTTCATTCATATTTCCATGGTCGTGACCCGTTCATCGAAGGCTGCAACACGGCGTTGCAGGAATCGATTTCGAATGGCGCATCACGCGCGCCCTTCCTCCGCCTCTTTTTACCGCCACGAGTGTTCCCCTAGGTCGGGGTTACATTTATGTACCGTCGCGTCGTATATTTATGTACTTTTTTCGCGCCGCCATGCCATATTTTATTAAAACGTTCCGCTGCGTGATCAAAGAGCAACTTAGAAGAATGCATTTTTGCGACCGGCAATAGCCGGCCCTTTCTCTGTGTATTAATTAGAGAGAGCTCTCTTCACAAAAAAAGTTAAATTAACAAGGGTTTACATTGCCGATTAATTTTACAATTGTTCAGCTTTTTTTACACACGCGCACGACCATCACGCGTGTTTAATTCGAAATAGCCGGCTGCTCGAATTTCTTTCACCAACGAGAACGAGATCGCAGTGTAGATATTCAATAGAGAGCGATATGATTCGCGATACGAAACGATATATACGAAACAGATAGTTCGAGTTTTTAATTAGACGTATTTTTATAGCAGGACGAATTACTCGGCTGGAATTTTATTCCCTAGACCGAACCGGCCCGGTCGCATTCGCATTGCGTCGCATTGTTTTCCTCCTTTTCTTCCAACATTATATACAGTCCCGTTCACTCGAGGGACGATAAAAATTGCAGAACTCACTCCGCCGCGATATAACGTTAGGAATCTCATCCAATGAAATTGCTCCGAACGAAAGGAGCATTAAATAGTACATAAATATGTAAAGAAAATATATTCTAAATACTGATCAGACGATAATTGCGCGATTGCGCAAGTGGTACATTTCGTTCGTACACGAAAAGATATAAATGTTAACATTGTATGTTATATTTTCAACCAGACCGTCTCCCGGAATAAAAATTGTTACAAACGCGATAACGCGATGTGTGTTGTCCATTATTTAAAAGCGCTCGATTTGTTATCGCACTGAGAACCGAATCCGAGAACGAAATAATCCATGGGCGACCACATGTTGCGCCGGGAATTTCTTTTCTCTGTAAACACGCCTTGTGCGATCGGATACTCCGAGTAATAAAATTAACTGGCGCAAATAAAAATAAACGCAATATATTTAAAATATTTTCAAAACAAACACACGCCACATCGCAAACACGAAACTTCATTTATGCGCGGCACATTATTAATTTATTATTAAGCACAAAAATATTTTCGAAGAAACGTGATCGCAACGAAGAGAACGCAAAAAAAAAAAAAAAAAAAAAAAAAAAAAAACCAAATGATCTACGAGGAGCAATTTAGGGATGACGGAGGCTGTGTAGCCGTGGCAGCTCCAGTCTATCGGAGATATCCGATCAGCGCAACAGCTGATGGCTCGCGTATCTATCGACCCATCGGCTGCCATCGATATTGTAATAGTTTGCTAATAGTCCGACGATTGTTCGACCATTGATGCGACCTGTAAGCGGACACTGAAGCTCGTCTCCATCAGCGACACGATGCGAGCAAGGAGGAGAGCAAAACCATGAAACAGAACGAGACACAGCGGAGGAGAGGAGAGGAAGGAAAGAGAGCGAGAGCGAGAGCGAGAGGGTGGAAGAACGATCGAATGCCCGCGGAAATTTTAACGCTCTATAACATGCGGTAAACTCGATTATCCGCGGCTACGAATTCCCACTTTTTGTTCTCCTTCCACGCCGGATACGTACGTTTTCCGTGTTGCACGCGCCCGTATATGTGGCGTAACGTGTGAACGGTGAATAATGCCTCTATTTGCCGAGTTCGACTTTGCCGCCGCGGCGCCGGAAGTGTCGTCCAATTTTGTTGTCAAACCGATTCCCTTTGGCCGCCAGTTTTCGCGCTAATTGCTCCATTACCACCGGCAATTTCGGCCAATATTTTCTTGACGAGTTCGAATAAAATAACCGTACGCGATTAGCGAGCGTGCCGCTCTATCGGCTCGTCCCGTCACACACGGACACTATCCGTAATTCGCGTTTTGGTCATACACTCGTCTCTCTCGATACGGGACGGGACGCATTAAAGTCCCATCACGCTTTAATGCAAATAAGATATGTTTCATGATGTTAATGCGCGGAAGGTGTGCTTCGACGGGTAAGAAGCGCTAATTTCATACGCATTATATGTGCATGCATTTAAATAATTTATAAACGGGCATGTGTATATATACCGCTCCGGTTTTTAATATTAAACGGCAGTTTTCCCAACAGGTATTTTATTTCCCATTTTCTAGGCAGCGTGCGTCTCTAACAGGATACACCTCATTAATATTAATAATCCGCCAATTAATGTATGTACATTAATGTATGTATCGAGTGCATATTATTTTTTTGGACTCGCCTCGCTAATTAAACGAACCGATTACCGATAGTTTTGCGCGATTTTTATCAACGATACGTTTTCTTTCCGCTCCACGTAAGGCATCATCGCTTTTCGATCTTGGGCGGATCCCTGGTCTTTGTAAGCACGTGTAAACACTTTTTACCGACGCCATTAACGATGACCACTCGGTCATCGTAGACTACGAAGGAAGGCGGATCGTGTGTCTTCAAACATACACACACACACAGTCACCTTTTCTTCTTTATTTCCCCCCCGATTGGCCCTAATTATGTTTGCGCTTCTGAGTACAGAAGCTCGCTTCTTTTTTTTCTTCTAATTAGTCACACGGTTAATCATCACGCTAGAACACACGTCCGGTTCGGCCACGGTCATTATAAAACGTCAACTGTAGAGACGTATGTGTGTGTATTTTATTTCAATTTTATATCGCAATAAATTTAAAACATATAATGTATAATCACATTATTATTTTTATTTTAACCTTTAGAGGATCAACATTTTTTCCTTAAAATCTTGCAAACATTCATCTTTATCACCCTCATCATTTTATTAAATCCCACGCGCACAGTGCGCAAAAGTGTCGATTTCACTTTGCGCCGTCGTACGCACACGTTCCGGAAAAGAGGAATCTACGACATGTGTATTTTTCTACGCGCGTGTACAAGTAATTTGTAACGTACGTGAACATTTATCGACGCGTGAACATTCGCGTATGCGGTGTTACGGTTTTTTAAGGGACGATGAGTCGATCCTACGAAAATCGAAAAATACGACGCGAGAAGAGTTGGTTGCAGAAAAGTGATGCGCCACACGTTACAAATGCGCTGGTGGTTGTTGCACGCAGATGCTGGTCGATGCACCGTAGGAGGTCGAAGTACCGGCGCATGTATGCGTGCGGCACGCGCGATGAAAAAGAGCGAATTCGAATCCGCGTTTGCGCCGCCGCCGCGCGGCGAAGCGACGCGCGGCACGAACGCGTCGCGGCGCGGCGCGTCGACCAGCAGCGGTGAAGTAACAGCTGTTTTCGTGTGTCGCGACGCGACGCAGAGGAGCGAAAAAAAAGAGGGTAGAAAGAGAGAAAGGGAACGAGGATGAGGAGAGGAGAAAAGCAACAATCGAAACCGTGTCGGGCAACGGCCGTGGCCCGCGCGCGTAGTAGTCCACAATAAAAATCGACGTTGTTTCAATGTCACGAATATTTTCCGCTGTTCCTTTTTACTTAGTTTTATCCGGCACGCGCGTGTGTCTTAATGGGCGACGCGGACGAGACGAATCCGCGACGATGAAAACGTATCGTCCCGCGAAGAGCACTAATTAGAGAGAATTATGACAATTAAGGTGTCTCGCGAGAACAAAAGTAGACATGCTCGTCTTTGTAATGTAAAACGCCTGGGTATTCTTGATGAACTCTCTTTTGCCGTATTATTTAATACAGCTTATTGTCGGAAGCATATTATTGCGAAATAAATCTGCTCGATTTTTATTTGATCTTGTTGCGATAATGACGCGATACATTCAATTGTTCTGAATCACAATCTAATCCCACACGTTATCTGCAATCAGTCGTGTCACATGCAATTATAATTTTTATCTAATCAAATAAAATAATGTTTCTCAAGTATTTCCTAAAATTCATGTTATACCGTGATCCAAAGACAATGATACATTTCTTGCAAACTTTTATTAATTTTTAATAAATTTTTAATATCACGTACAGCTACAAATATAATATAATATGTACACACTCATTTTTATAGTTTTTATCATAGCTCTATATAGATAATGAATATGCGGAAAAGTTTCATTGTTTGCTCGCGGAATATTATTCACGGTATTTAGAGAGGGCTACAAATTTCTTTCGCCATCAAACTGAGCATAAAGTTAATCTCGCGAATGCATGTGCGAAACTGTGGTAATAGTCGGAATATAGTACGCGCTATCGAGACTACATACAAACAACGCAAACTCATCGGAGGGATGGGAAGAGGGTGGTGCACGTCCCGTACTAGCGGGCACGTAAAAGTCGCGGAAAGTCGTTCCCTATATTTCACGCGCATTTTCCGAAAAGTACACTTTGCTGATCACGTAGACGCGATTGGGCAACTCTAGTTTCGCGCTCACGGTCGCCCTCGGGGGCTAGATCAGCCAGTTCCGTGGTGAGTCTTGCGGGGGGAACGGGGGAGGGGGAGGGCAAAAGGGGGCGAGCGAGAATAGGTAAAGGGGGAAAGGAAGGCGAATACAAGGATCGCGCGGGCGAGTAGAGAAAGAGGCTCTAGGGGGTGAGATGGGTTAGGTAGTTGAGCGCGGTGAGGAGGGTCGGTAGTTCCTGGGGCAAGGAGGCGAGGGTCAGTGGGACGACAGGGGGTGCGTTAAGCCACACCCGCAAAAACAGCCCCCTGCAGCTCCGGCAGCGACCGAGCGCATCGACCGACCAGTTTCCCCACCATCAGCACCGCACACAACGCAAGCGACAAGTTCGACTCGGTTTGCAAAAGCTTCTCGAGGATAGCAGCTAGTTCACCGCGCGGCTACCCGTCGCTCGCTCTAGCTCGCCGATCCTCTTTCACGGCACTACGTGCGCTGTACATAGTTACCTGCGATGATGCCGCGTTCTCTGTTTCCCTTTCTCTCTCTCTCTCTCTCTGTCTTTCTCTCTTTCCCCGTCCTCATCACCTACTACAGTTTACCAATAGAACACCCGTTTGCACCTGTATCCTATGTAAACGCGCACACCTATCTAAAAGGCGCTCCCTGTATCTACAAGGCGCGATCTCATAGAGTTTCTAGAGCCGGAAATGAAGGTACTCGGCTCAGTTTGCTTCATTTATTTTCAGAAAGTGCCGCATCTAGGATTCTTAGTTTTTTGTCCCGTCTTTATATTAATCGATAAGAAAATGTTGATTGGCGCGATAAACGAGAGTTAAAAATAAGGAATAATTTTTAGATAATAATCACCTCCCCACACATTTCTTGCAAGATATCTCTATTCGATTGTTTGACTCTATCCGCATTGAGAGAGAGAGAGAGAGAGGAATTAGAATAAAGGTGAAAGCTCTAGCTGACTTCGCAAATATTTGCGCATGATGCTTGATAACCATGTATTCTTGATTAAAGTCTGACGTTTGTATAAGATAAAATTGAAGTTTAGTAATTATGATTCTCTCTCACACACATACGCACACATCCGTGTTCATACATCGCGTTTATTCTTTTTATAAAAACACTTACAACCAAATTTACAATTCCCGTATGGAAAATAAAAGACCTAACTTTTAAACATAGCTTTTTTCTTACCGAATAGAAACAAAAACGCTGAAGTCACCGTGCTGTGTTGTACAGAGCACTAAAATTAATTCTTAAAGTATTCCGCCGCTATTCGCTCAAGAATTCTAATATCCTATTGCGTTGCGAAGGGTTGATATCCCCACCCTATGCTATTTTGTTCTGTCTCTCCCTCCTTCTCATTTTCTCTTATCTGTCGATCTCCCCACTCTCAAAGTTCCTTCTTCGAACCCCTCAGATGCCACCTCCAACATCACCATCGCCACTAACATCGCACGACCATTTCCACCTCCCGCGGTCCCTTACGACTTCACCCTCCTTCGGCGATATCGTGCGCATCCTTTCGCGCAGACGACGAAGAAAAGTGCGAAAAGCTCGGCTTTTTGCGCGCGAAAACTTTTCGAACTACTCCACAACCACCCACTCAGGACGGCGCACTCGTAGAAGGGTTGAAAGTTTTTAAACCGTAGGATGGGGACACGTATGCTTTTAGCTTAAGGAATTCCTTACGTCCTCGACTCGCAGAAAACTTTCTCGGCTACGACGAAAAATGGTATTTTCACCACGTGAAGAGGACTTTTTGTAAATAAATAGCGAAGCTACCGAGTGTCTGCAAAATGTTCGAACAAACTTATGCAAAGTTTTTTTCTCGGTTATTTAAGAGTGAATTCAAACAAGGAAAATATACATACGCATGTATATTTAACAAAATTAGTCCAAAAAGAAACTAATTAACATTTTATGCTAATGTTTGTTTGACGTAATTAAATTATTAAATACAAATAAAGTGATTTTCTTTTATAAAGTTTTTTACCGTGTTATTTTACGTAAATAAAACTTTTCAAGTGTCTTTCAATAACATTGTACTTCTTGCAAATGACAAGATAAAATGCGACACAAGTGTATTTCAATGTAAGGGAATAATATCGTGACATAATTTTAAAAGGCTCGACAGCCTTCCGTTCTGTCTGACATTTAGTCTAAGTCTTGTACCTGTCGAGAGTAGGAAATGTCATAGATAGAGTAAATGTGACGCGAAAGGGCGGATCCATAGGCGTGGTAATACGGCCGGCAAGGGAGAAGGAGGCTTTAATTAAGGCAAATAGAGAAAAGAAAAATCCTGAGGGAATTTATAGAGGTCGGCAGCCGTGCCGGGTGTTAAGGGACCGAGAGAACCCCCCCGGTTGAGACGGGGGGGTCGATTCTAAATTCGAAGGACCCGGCCCTTGGTAATTTAGACCTTCGAAACGACTCTGCGGCCCATAAAGGACTAAAACGCGAAGCAGACTTTACTGCGTTAATTTCTTTACACAATTAAAAGGTTGGTCTACCAGTTTCACTATTGTTTCCAGAGATCGTTTTTTTGTAGACATATTGCTGTAATAACGTTAAATATTTTACAGTGTTCACAGAAAAAATATTGACGTAACTTTCGAGTTTGTTCGCAAGCAATTGCGTCGTATGTAGATAAAAGCTGTTTGTAAAAATCTGACGACAGGTTTTTGTAACCACAAAAAAATAATCACTTATTACACTTGCGATATTTCGATGGAAACACGTTCGGAAAATGCAATTTGCGTAATATTGTATATAGGAAATATCCGGAATACATTAAAGCGTTTGCGCTTCGAGATGTGGTTTTATTTCATAATTTACTGTAAATAGAGCCCTCACACACGCATACACATATACACGAAATATAACGTTTTCCGATTCTGAACCGCGGCGCGGTTCGGACGTACGGCCTTTCAGAACTTCGATCGCTATTCACAGCGTGGCTCGTTCACCTTTTTACGCGAGTCAGAATCCCGAGAGAATTTTCCTCGGTGCCGGCTCTATTAGTGCGCCGAATAATGATGAGTTTAAACATGGCGTCGTCATGCCAGGGCAATGTATATACAGCGACGGCTGTGCAGCGGTAGGTAGCCCGCTTGGATTAACTTGGCCGGTTGACGAGGTGATTAAACGTTGATTAAATGCAGACTAAATTGCAGTCAAAAATATCGATCCGCCGCCTTGACTCGGATCCCGCCTTCGCCGTAGTCTCATTCGTTCCCTTCGCCCCCTTGCTCTTCGTATCCCTCGGTCACCTTTCAAACTCGCCCGTAATCACGGTTATCTTACTCGGTCCTAATGGAATTAGAACACCGGCTTTGATACAGTCGCGTCTCCTGGTGAATAATTACGAGATTGCCCGGCGACCAACGACGACCGTTCTCCTCTCAGCGTACAAGAGAGAGAGAGAGAGATAACAACGAGATAAGTACAAGCCGGGTCCATGATCAATCCATTATCGTTGAATCCGTCACCGGAAGGATGTCATTCTGGTCGTGAGCGCATTGAGTTGCAGTTCGCGTCGAAACACACTCTCGGAGCGACTGCGATCGCGCGCTTTTTCAATGAAACTCGAAACGCTCTAGTGACGATTTTTACTTCATCATCGGATTGCGCGCGCGCGCGCGGATCGCAAAGTGCAATCCAGCCGTGGAACAATTACGAGCTCATTAACGGCGTACGTCCGTATATGCGACGAACTCGCGGCGCTTTTCATCGGTCGCGCCGCGCGAACGCGATTTCACGTGAAACACACGTACGCGCGGCGCGTATAAAACGCGTCCGCAAAACCGCTCGTACACTCGCACAAACGAGCAGCTGCACTCGGCTGCGATCTCTCGTGTTTGCGTACGAGAAGCGGTTTACGTGGTGTGGTGATGCTGGTGGTGGTGGACGACGGCAACTTTTAATCAATCCGATTATTGTCAGGAGGATTGGACCTGGCATCGTTCCTTCACTCGTTCCTGTGTATGCGTATTAACGTTTGACCCCGGATATCCCTATCGCACCCTCCCGCTATGCCACCTTCCGGCTACCTCTCTTTCGCACTCGCTCGGTTTACGCTCGGCGGCTTTGCTCTCGCTTGTCCGTTCAATAGATCTGCCATTTATATACACACATATATGTATATATATATATATATATATATATGTGTATACGTATATGTATATCTAGACATTTATGCACGTGTACGCGCGGTAGGCGGAGGACGATTTCTCGATCGACCTTAATTGACTCGTCGCACCGGCGGCGTTTTCTTTTATTTTCGCCCTTCACTGCGCGCCCATCACGTTTCCCACCTTCCTTTTCAATATCATCGATGAAGCCTGAGTTCTACTTGCGCCGCTTAACGGGTAATCCCGTGGAAACACGCGGGAGCCACGAAGCTCCGAGTGAAAATAACTTCGATAAGGCAGTAACATTTTGCCGAGCAGATGGGATTTCTGCTTGGAGGCTGATTAGTCTACAGACAGTAATTAACAATCCCCGTAATTGATACATGTGACATTTGCTTGAAATTATACGAAGAAGACGGTTCTGAGAAAATGTTTCGATATAATTACACAGAAGCGCTACAAGAAGAAATCGGGAAAACTCAATTTAATTAAGACGAGAGATTCGAAAAAATGTTTTTTTTCGAAAGAGAAAAACAGATAGATCTCTATCACATTTTTAAATCGCATCGATTTGCAACAATGAAAAAAATGAATAATCTTTATCTTTTTCGGCAATATTATATATTTATTATACATGTAAAAACTATGTAAAACCAGCTTATCTTTCACGTATGAACCTTATCTCAAGCACGTTAAAATCTTATCAAGAAGAAAGTTCTTGTCTTAAATGTAATCTGGAATATTTCACCGTCGATAGAACTGACTAGTTAACGACCAATCATATCTTAATATATTTGCTTTCTACTTCCATGAAGGAAATTTTATTGAGTAATTTAGAGAATTAAAATATAGCAGAAGAGACAAGATTTTATCCGTTTTCATTCACAAAGCTTGCGCTTCAAATCGCCGGTGACTCGGGAACTTTCGACGTTCCAAGGTTTTTACCAAGACAGACTCACTCGAAAATGGTCGAGGAATACGTATATGTATATAAAAGGGACCGTATAGCAAACCTGCGACACCCCGTATATGATTCGTAGCCTAGCTGTGCTTAGAAACCGGCCAGCGTGCAAATCGCCGTGAACGCGCATACACGCACGCATACACGTGCGCGCAAAGAAGTGGACAGCCTGGCCCTGACACTCAGAAGCACCATCAGTTATATAGAGGCCGCCGACTGGACCACCACCACTACCACCATTCCGCCGATACCACCATTACGAAAGCGCCGCCACCCCCGTAACACATGGCGACGGCTATGTACGCGGAGGACGCGGTGGGGGATGGCAAACGGGGACGGTTTTTTAAATCTAGCCATCAAGGATCCATCCTGGCCTGGCTGAATGCCCGCGCGCCACACATCGAAAGCGATCTAACGCGACCGCGCGTATATTTGTCGGCCGCCCATTATCCTCCTCGAAATTCAATTACCGGTACGAGCACGAAACCCATTTTTCCGACGCTCCGACGAGCATTTTCTTCTTGCGTTTCTTAGGACGGTCGTACGGGATACTTTTCTATAAACTACAGTCGTCAAACAGACAATCCTCCCGCGTAATAATATTTTTTTTTATTATTTGCGCTAATTTCCAACACTTGTCAATGAAGTAAGAACGTCAACTGTCATTGTACATAGTTTATCTTACTTTAGTGAAATGTTAATGTTCTCTCGTTGAGATCTTTCTTCCGATCGCATATAACTCTTTACTTTTTGCTCGTAATATCGATCTCGATATCGCCATTAGCAAATTGAAACGCAAGATATTATCTCACGTTGTTTCGACGTCGACAATTATGCGACCACCTCAGTGCAATGTACATACGATTAAAAATAATTACAGCGCGCTGTGTTCTTCTTCTCAAGCGAGTTCAAAGTGTAGCCGCGACACTTCTTTCTTTTATTTCCGCCGCACGCCGCGTGCGAAAAAAGGGCACGCGTCCCTTGTTATCGCGACGCGCAGTCATTCATTAATTAAATGTAAAGCATATGTAAAACGCACATACGGTATAAAAATATAATTGCGCGATGAGGACGATGTACCGCTACTCTGTAAATTTGTCGATCGCCCATTATTCTCGTCGAAATTCAATTGCGGACGCGCGCGCGAAGCCTGTTTTTGCAATAACCCGTGCGCGATTCAAACTTGTTTGCGGATGAGACTTATTTTGCATTATTTACTCTCTCTCGCGCGCGCGCCTTCTTTCATCCTTGTTGCTCTTCGCGAATCAATTAATCCTCTCGCACTCTTGCGCTTCTTATTGCTCGTGAGTTTTATCGAAATTTATTTCTCCTCTTTTTCTCTGTGTGTATATTTCGGTGTGTGTGTTATAATATAGTCTTATTTATTCTCCAGATTTATTCTTATCATTCTCACGTTGCATTCATGATAAGCTCGAACAACTATCGCAAACTCCCTTTGACACATTTTTGCGTCGCAATGCAGATCGCGCGTTACCCCCGCGAGTAGAATATAAATAGAATGTTATTTAAAAATGCGCGCCGACTTACACATCACTGTTTTTATTGAATCATCATTATAATAATAACGTGCCGCAAATAAATGTTATTTGTTATATTACATTCTTCTCTAGCGCGGAAATATTTATTTTTGTTACGTTTTACATGTGTTTGGATTATAGATACGTGTTTTTTATATGCGTCGCATCTCTCACGAGAATCTCGGAATCTCTTATTTCTACGCGAATGGTAATCCTTTTTTGCGAAAACAAGAATTTTTTTTCTGATTAATCGAGAGCCGATCGACCGCAGTGTGCATTCTCGAAAGCCCGTATTGTTTATTCCACGATTGGTAGACGCGATTGAAATCTTTCTCTCCTGTCCGACCTTTGTTCCCCGTTTCTTTTGATTCAGAATGTCCAGCCACAGGCCGCAATCGTCTGTTTAAAATATTACGTCCTCTCACTCTAGGAGTAAATGGGATTGGGATCTTCTTAAGTTACTTCGTAACTTTATTTAATTGTCCGATCTTCTAAAATATAAGAAAAAACATGTTTTTTTTAATCTGCTAGAAAAAAACATTTTTCAAAATAAAAAAAAACAAAATATTATACGATGTAACACTCGACTTTTTGAATTTACGTACACGCACGTCTTCATCCCGCAATTTCGGAAATTAACCCTCCTTGAAGTACATAGTAATATTATTCTACGAAAGTCATCATTTAATATTTGAACACAGATAAAACTATTCGTATGCATAATTGCAGATAGCTCGACGCGGCGTTATATATAGGGGTAGTCATAAATTCTCGGCGCAACGACATATCGCTCCATACAGATTAAAGTAAAATGAAGTAACGTACTTCTTTCCTGGCCTTCGATATTTCGAAATAGGGAAAAAAAAAAAAAAAAAACAATTGAATGCATACACAACATACGAATGAAACAATTGTAGACATTTCTATATCTATCGCGCCTAAATTACACAGTGTGTTGTCTTCCTGATGGAAATAAATATATGTTGCATCGACAAATTCTTAGAACACAAATGATTTCCAATAAACGTTATAATGATTAACGTTGCTGATGACAAAATAAAAAATCGCCGATTACTTATCGTTGCGATAAAAAGAAACCTCGTGCGTTTTGTCGTGGCTGGCGCTCGCTGTTGCGAAAATCTCATCACTTAAAGCTTAATAACCACGACACGCAGGCTCCTGCTCATTTATTTCCGCGTCTTTCGACCGCGATAGTTTTCCCTCTTTTTGTCGCGCATCCGGTTTTTCTTCCCTTGCTCTTTGGGTGTAAAAGAGCGAGCGACGAAAAGAGAGAAAGAGAGAGAAGGACATCGAGCGAGCCGGGGCGGGCCGGGTCGAGCCCGCTAAAAAACGCCAGCGCGGGCCACGATGACTTTCGGAATCATTTTTCAAAATGTCTGCCGGTACCTCGAGGGGGGTGACCCCGACGGGTGGCGGTGCGGCAAGGGGGTGGCAGAGGGGTGGTCAACCCCCGTGGCGTAGGGTGGCAAGATGGCGCCGCACGGTAAATCGATGGAGGCTAGTCACTGCAGGCGCCCTCGCTTTCACAGCTCCAACTCGCCCCCCGTCACCCCCAGACCGCCACCCACTTTGCTCCCCCTTTTCTCTTCCCCCTCATTTTCGTGCTTTACGCAAGCGCTCGCACCGTGGATGTCGAGTCTTCGGTCATCTAAACATAATTTTGCGCTGGTCTAGCGTAGTAACCCAGCGTCTTGCTGAAAAAAAGGCAAAAAGTCTTTTTTCTTCTTTTTTCACGCGCGGAGAAAAAAATCAATTCTCGAGAAAACTTTAACAATAAAAGTGTGGTCAATCAATATTTTTTTTTTTTAACTTTGAGAGACATCTACGCAGAGATGCGACGATGTTTATTCACGCGCACTTGCATTAGTCGTATCGAAACACATTCGGTCTGCAAATAATTCGCGATAGGCGAAAGTGAACGAGGATTCGGAGGAGGGGAGAAAGCGCGTGCCCGATCGCGTTCCGATATGATTTTTCCGATAAACCCATCTCATTTTAATATTCAACACCTGTAAACGCGCGCTCGGAACAAAGGCGAGATAGCCACCGCAGATCCGGCGAGTATTTGTATCGGTCGGCATCCCCGCGCAATCCTTGTGTATACAATAAAAATTTCCAGCGAGGTCGTTAAAACGGGTTTTTATACCGCCGCGCGCCGCGAACCTGTTTGATTCTACGTCTGAGAAATGTAACCGACGAGGGCGAGAACCCGACCACGGCTTTTAAAAAGAACACACGCCACAACAGGTTTCTGCGCACTTAATCCTTCCGCTTAAAACCGTCTCTCTCTCTCTCTCTCTCTCTCTCTCTCTCTCTCTCTCTCTCTCTCTCTCAATGTGCAAATGAAAATTTTCATAGACATGTTAACGCCACGGTCTTCCTACGTGCCGACTAATGCCACGAAAGTCTCATAAGCGCGCTAATTTCATTACACTAATTAGAATATTTTAAAATTTACGTAAACGCGCTGGGCCACGCCGTACGACTCAATTACGAATAAAACTCGTGAGCACAAGCGAATTAAACGTCTCGGTGGGAAAACACGTGCGGCTTATAGGAAAGCATTTTCTTTCTTCGCGTAAAGTCATACTCAAAAATCCGCTAGCCGGCACACAAGAGAATATTGGCCAATCGGATTGTCTGATCAAATTAACCACTTGCATTTCATCATCATGTGACCGAGCAACGTGCTCTAATGAGATTTATGTCTCGCGGTTTTGAACGTTGATATAGAAATTAACGTCTATATAGTATGTATGAGCGTTTACTGACGGTAAAACTCTACTGCAAAATATAGCGCGTCAATAAGAAAAATTTTACTTTTCATGCGATTCTATTCTGCTTTATGACACAATTTGAAGAGTTGTGAAAATATTATTAGAAAGCTACATGTACATTGTTTACTTATTTTTGTTTTATATTTTTTAGAATAGTTTTATTTATAAGAACAAAAAACCCGAAATATATATTTGTTTCGCGCTCGTTTCAATCTTATCTCGATTTTTTTGTTATGTATATATATATATATATATGTACATATAATACCTCGTGATGTTATAAAGTGCATTATTGTTTGATGCGTTTTAATGCACTTGTTCTACACAATATCATGTTATCGCACAAACAGATTTGCAGTGCGGATATCTCATCGCCGATTAAAAAATTGAAGCAGAAATACATGGATAATTAATGCTTATCGTATGTTTTATAAGAATGATTGATAATGCAAATAACAACACCCGATATACAAATGATTGATTGTCCGAAATGAGGTTACAATCAAAGCGTTGAATTGCGCAAAAATTCTATTTACCTGATAGCTTAATTGTATCATTAACCCGATATTAACTCGATAATTAATATAATAATAGAGAATAATAATGTCTTTAAAATATTAAACTCTTTCAGGGATACATATTGGGGGGAGGTATATTGCGGAATGTAAATTAACCGATCATTTTAAATACATTTATTATTTAAATTACGTGATTTATCGAACTGTTACTCTTCTCTCTCTCTCTCTCTCTTTTTCTCTCTGCAATAATTCGCATTTTCGCATTTTTAATGTTTTTTTTCTCTCCGTCTTTCTTTTTCTCGCGCACACGATTCACTCGCGACAGAATATCCAATATCTCCGCACTTACTGTGTGCACGATATTTTTGTTAGACTTTTAATCCTTAATCTCAGCACGGGTCTTTGTCAATAACACTCGCTGATTAAGCGTATCGAGTAATCTACGCGGATTGAAATTGATTTATGACGTGAACAACAGATGCGGAAAAATGGCAAATCTCAGCTCACGTAGTACGGATTGGACGGTGCGAATCAAGATAATTGACATTGAAAAAGTAAGCGACATCTTACCGATCAATATAATATTATTACTCTAGAATTAAATCTTTCTTAATTGATGCGCTTCTAAAGATACGCTGTATTCATTCTGATCTCTTTCTGATTTACATTGTGTTCGTATATTTATTAACTTCTCTATTTAAATAATGTGTCGTGTAAGAAACTCGTTAAATTGAAAGCTGTTTGTGTCACATTTTGCGTGTGGCTTCGACCTGGCTGTTTTTCGTTCGGCGAAACGGCTCGTATTTTGAACGTGGCTTATACGTGACGATTGTATAAGGACAATACGAACGAAGACAGAGCGCGCTAAACACACATCTCTTGTCTCGAGAGAACGATTTAGCTACGAACAAGAGCAGAAAGCCAACGAACGTTCCGCAAGTCACTCGATCAGCTGACGCGTTAACGAATTAAAATAAATAAAATGTATTATTGTGTTAAATAAACATATATTGGTTATTCTCGGTTATTCTCAGAGAAAGACAGAAAGACGGTTGATAATATAAGAAAATGTAAGAAATCGCAGCATTCCATCAAAGCTTAAACACGCGTTAAAATATCACGTGACACGAAATCTCTAGATATTATCACACAATTGCATACTCAAGATACACATCCGCAAAACAAGGTATATCTTATCGTTAAAATCGAAGTATAATGGTGGCCGAATAATCGCTTTATAAGCGACTGTACACATGCGGTAGTAACATTGTGATTGCGACAAACATGAAGACGCAGATTCTTATCGGTTTCTTGCTCGTGTGCACCGCAGCCGGTAAAATTATTTGCATTTTTATTTCTTTTTGGACGACTCTACGTTAATTTTCCGACAAAATATTTGACAACTAATTTCGTTTTAATAAACGTATATGTTTGATGAATATTTTTTATATTCTGACTATGTAGGGCTTCCACTGAACAATGCTTCGGAAAAAACGCCGCAGAATTACGATCTCTGCACCAAAAGTGGAGTCATGTGTGTATATGACGACGATGAGAATCTGGTGAGACTGAAGTTGGACGATGACGACGAAGAAGAGAGTACAGAAAACATTGAGCTCGAGAACTTTGTCTTCTTCTTTCTGTATACAAGGAAGAATCCTATTCATTCAAAACCGCTGTATATCGATGACGAGGACGCGCTGAAAAGGACCAAATTCGACCCCGCCTTACCGACGCGTTTCATCACTCACGGATGGATGAATTCTCGCGAAAGCGCGGCGTGCACCTTGATTCGCGATGGTATGTTGTATTGTCGAATAATTGTCCTCAGCGTAAAACTTTTTCCCATTGGGAAATGTTATAGTTTCTCGATAAAAATACACGTATCTAAAGCAGTATCGAATTTGCTTCTCAATATGAATTATTGTTGCTGTTCGCAGCTTATCTCAAGCATGGCGATTACAACATCATCGTCATAGACTGGAGCAAAATCAGCATCAAGGGTTATATTTGGGCCAGCAATCGTGTTAAGAGAGTTGGTGAATTCGTTTCGCGCATGATCGACTTCCTTTCGAACTATCAAATGGAATTGTCGGAAACCATAGTGGTCGGCCACTCGCTTGGCGCCCATGTAGCTGGTATCGCTGCTCGCAACGCCAAAGGCGAGGTCAAGTCCGCCATAGGTAAGTTTTTATTCGCCCGACACATTTAACTGGATATTGAATAAAAAAAACTTTGACATTGTAAAACGAGTATTACATCTCGAACTCGTATTAAGGAAATGTTGTTTTTTATTAAGTACTATTGCAGATCTTGTTTTGCCTAAAAAAAACTCGACTTTTAACATAGATAGTTCATTATTTTTTACACACGCGATATTTTCGAAAACTTATTCGGTTTCTAAAAAATGCTTCTGTTTAATTTTTCTACCGGTATCCGGTGTCTCTTTAAATCCGCATTATTTGCAGAAAATTGTACAATTCACTTTTCGTGAATTATAAAAATGTTTCGTTAAGTTACAAAATTGATCGACGTTAAATCAATTATCAACATCCGCTGATGTTTCAGGACTGGATCCAGCTCTGCCACGCTTCGAGTTAGCTAGGCCAGGATCCAGGATATCATCCGGTGATGCAGAGTACGTGGAGATTATTCACACGAACGGCGGCCTTCTCGGGTTCTTGTCAGCCATCGGAGATGCCGATTTTTATCCGAACGGAGGCTCAAAGCAGCACGGCTGTCTGGCGGATCCTGGTGGCGCCTGTTCTCACGCCCGCTCATTCATATTCTTCGCCGAGTCTATTACCAGCCCTGTAGGCTTCCACGGAAAAAGCTGCTCCTCTTACAGAAAATTCAAACGGGGCCGGTGCGACGACTCGCCCACGTCCATCATGGGCGGTCACAAGTCGCTTTTCTTCGCGCGCGGTAAATACTACCTGAAAACCAAGTCCAAATTTCCGTTCGCGAACGGACCGTTCGAGAAATTCAAACGTTCGAACTGCACGATCTGAAATATCTCGTTACGGCTACGCGGCCCGTTATATAGCGTAGGATTTGGAAATTTATTGCGCGCGGAACAGGAAGGAGGATCCGCGTCGAGCTAAACTCATTTCTCTCAGCAATCGATCGGACGAGCGTTCACGGTGCGTAATTTCGTTTCCGCCCGCAGCGGCTGTTTCGTGCGCGAGTGTATTGCAATTCTCGTGCCGGGCATTCTTATAGAGTCTGAGCGAGAGATTGGCGGCTACTCGGCAAGCTATTCGATTTTAGTAGTGGTGTTCATTAAAAGAACAGAATAAATTCGTCGCTTGGTGACGATGTAATCATCGCTCGATTACCGTATAAGTCTTACATTATGCAAAATGTATCGCGAGATTTTATCAAAAATGCAAAATACTCGAAAGAACACTCGGTCTTGCAAGCCAAATCGCGTTAAAAAATACACGTATCAATTTTTCTTCCGTTGTCTTTGCTTCGGTGAAAAAACGCAAACATTCACGAGAGAAAACGCGGTCTCTCACATCACGCGAATTTCTCAGTTGCAGACTTAGCCGCGCGATGCTTTAAATTTTATCATAAAATATCTCGTATGTATCGCGCACGAAGATAACAAGGTGATGCGGAAAACAGTCGGATTAAACAGGCGATACGCTACGAATTTTAGGCTCCAGGCTGTTTTCAAACAGACGTAGTTATTGTTTATCATTTTGACATAATGCATACGCGAGGTATAGAGTCGGAAGCAGAAAAAAAAATAAAAGTGATCTCGCGAAATAAGAGAAACCGCGCACGGAATCTTCGTCGTCGAATAATTTTAACGTGAATGCGATGTTTTAATTCGCGGAAAAGTACAGCTGATCTTTTAAACGTGTAAATTTGGTACTTTTTATTATACAAATACAAATGCGTGAAATATTAAATACTCTGGTACGCTCGACGATCACAAACGTCATGGTGTGATATACAGCTATACAAAGAAATGTAACAACAATTTATATATATACTTCTTTACAACCGAGCACTCTGATGTACAAATATATACAATAAATTAGTTTTTATAAAACCTCTTTGAAGATACGTGTGCTGTTTTTTACCAACCCACTAAAATATACTTATACACCTAAATATGATAATAATAATAAAATTTATAATTAATTATTTTCAAGTAAACATGTCGCAGACAGAGAGAGGGAGAGTGCGACACTGTTATGTAACATTTTCTAATAACATTTAAAATTGAACTTTGGCCAACTTATTGATTTAAAAAGAAATTTTACAAACGATTTAATTTTTTTGTAGCTTTCGAATAATAAAAAGATACAAATGCCGAGTTGAAAAATTGATATTGTAAAAAGAATGTTTATACATCACGGCATTGGGATTGCGCGGAATATTTGTGCTCTGCTAATATGCTAAACAATAATATACAGCAGAGATAACTGTGTGAAAACGTTCGGGAAATATTAGCAATTTCAAAAAATGTTACGGCTACATGCTCGCAATTGATATAGAATATTCAATTTGAAACGATTGATTTCCATCGCTAAATTATGACGCGATATCTACAAGCTCGATAAGGTGCCGAATGTTTCCCATTGTGGATATGCGCCGGATGCGCCAATTGTTCACGCTCGCAATTGAAATATCCACGATAAAAGTTGGCGAGGCCAGACGAATTTCATTAACTGGTGAACAATGTCTTCGCCGCAGATGCGAGCGAAGCCAACCACCTGAGATGAATAAGGGTCCCGAACTGGAATTCGAACGAGCCGAAAAAATTCTGACGTCGTTTCCTCGGGGAATATATATAAATTTTTCTTCAGAAAAACATTTCTTCCTCGCGTTTTATCGAAGCACATCAGTTTTCATTCCAGCGGCGTCACAGTATTACGACGTAATAAATCATCTGTTGACTTGCAAGTGTAAATACGATCTTATCGAGTGTGTTATTACATGATTCTGCTGGCGTGAATCACGTGCTGATTTTCCTTCGATAAGATCAATATCAAACTTGCTGGCGGATTAGTACGTAGCTTCGCTATCGCAATTCCAAGTATTCTGACAAAATCTGGAGAAATATTATGTCACGTACGTAATCTTCGTGTATTTATCTGGCGTGTATTAATGAGACTGCCAATTCTGCTAAAGTTTTTGCAATGTAATATATATGTTTATTAATTGATTCTTTAGAAAGTAAAGGAATTTTTCATACGATCTAAGCATCTCTAATAGATTTTTTAATCAAATTTAATTAAAAATTTGCAAAATATTTTTTTTACTTCCGGAGCTTCGTAAAAAAAACGTATTTTAGTATTCAAAAAAGCGTAAAAGTTCTTGTGAATGAGATTTACAAAAATTCCTAAACTCCAACACAACAACTCGCACACGAGAACTGCGTCATTTAATTGCAGCGGCAGTAATTCTTTCTTTGTCTGACACGCCCTGTCCGAGGTGTAGGTCAAGATTAAAACCCAAAATTGACGTCGAGGGAAAAATTAAAGTTGTAAAGTTTCTGGTATCTATCAACGCGAGACGGGTCCATATATCAGCATACGTAGCGTTCGCCGGCTATGTCTCAGCCGTGAAAGTGTTGTCCTTTGGTTCGTGTGTAAACCGTAAACTATTCGGCGACCACTTTTTCCCCGGTGTCGAACAATCCCCTTGCCGTTCATTTTTCTAAAAGTATCGACACCGAACGAGAATTTATTTGCTCCTTTTTATAGTTGATGTTGTTCAAGAATACTATCGTGTATTTATGCATCCGCATTTAAATGTGAATTGTACACATTTCGACAGAGAAATTATTTCAAAATAAAAATGAAAGTGTTTTTGTTTTTTTTTTTTTTAATATTTTTTGATGTTTAAGCAAAAGGAAAAAATATCGTGTGTAAAATCCTCTTTGCAAGTGACTAAATTATAGCAAAAATAACTCTGTAAAAAAAAAAAAAAAAAATAAATAAAACTGAATAAACTATTTGCCCGCGACGCAAAAACAAATGTATGTTTATCGCTTTTACTGAAAAATTCTACTGATACATACATATCGGTGAAATGGATTATCGAAATGATTCTCTTCATTGCGAAACAATTCTGCGAAAATGTTGAGAAGCCACGTATCATGCAAAGTAAAGATGGATTATCTTTATCGAAGTAAAATATTATCGCGATACTTACGACAATTGTTGCAGATAATCTTATTATACAGAAGGAGTATCAGAAATCTAAGAACTCTGAGTGCACGATAAATGCACGATCATTATCATAACATTATTCTGTCTTTAGCCGGAAGGAATCTTCTTATAGAGCTCCCCTCAATTACGCGGCAGGAATAATATGGCATGTGTGTGGGTGTGTGTGTGTGTGTGTGTGTGTGTGTGTGTGTCTGTGTAACGTTTCCTCTGGTCGTCTTTCGAAATGGGACGTAGGTATATTTAATAATCGCCGCACTTCATTTTTTGTGTTCTTGTGGCAACTCGTTTGGTAACCGTTTATGAATGTGAAAAACCGGGACAGGTAAAAGGATTAAAAGAAAAAAAAAACGACTTGCGTGAGAGAAATGTGGTTGTGTGGTTTTACATGCACGACCATATCTGAGATTTTTTTACTCAAGCCGCGCTATCTGATCTTAGGAAACAAACTAAATTTCACGAGTTCCTGTTGTGGAGTATCTTGAAAGCGAGTCGCGCGCGTTCGATATCTCTCGTCGCGGATGAACTCACTCGGAATCGTTATTGTCGCGGTGCATTTTGGGGCTTCCGCATTATCGTATACACGCGCACGCGGTGGTCATTGGTGTGTGCATTGCAAAATACTTTAACGGGGTGTGTACGCGTATAAACTACATAAAATAATTGTTAAATGAATCGTCCCGCTGTTTTTCCCGCCGTTTAAGCGGACTTATTAAGCGAACATTTTAATTAACGCGGCGATTAATCACGTAGATCACACATCCGGTCGCCACGCGTTTACGCAAATATATTATTTACGCGTTTCCAAAGAGTATCGTTCCCGGCGCGTCGTGCAAACTGAGGAAATGAACTGATAATTGCACGATACGCATAATTGCGTCAATTATGGGCGACTTTTGATAAGGAATTGTACGAAGCTTTAGAAGTATTTCAAAATCTGCGCAAAGCGTAACCAAAACATCAGGTGGGTGCATAGATGAAATTTCGCGATCATAAGAGAAAGAGAAGAGGAAAAGGAGGAGGAGGAGGAGGAGAGCTACTCGAGAAAGAAATCGTAGGGCGAAAGTAATGGGAGAGCGGAACGAAAACGCATAATTTTAGATCGTAAATACGTAACCCGAGCCAGCATGGTCACGCACTTACGTTTAATTGGTTCTTATGACGGTCATCTTAATTGACCGTGCGACTATTATCGGATAGGATTACCGTGTATTTATACGGTACCTTATGGTCTGCGCCGTGTGACTCAACGTCGACTGTAGAAAGTCGACGTTTGTTCTCAAAAGAAAATTAACCGCGTTGTTCGCAGAATCTATCTAATTACTCGTACAATAATTAACACGTGCGTATGTAGTGGTAACAAAATTCGAAATTAAATAGTTGACAAAAGTAAATATCCTTTTAAACAACTGCGAGACCGTATACGCGTGCAGTTTTTCTATATTGCACAATATTCACGGTAGTTATTTCAAAAATCGTCGTCGACCACAAGCTCGCGAGGGATCACAAGCGATCTTCTTGCAATTTCAGGAAGCTCCTGAATAAAATCATACATGATGAACGTCGGCCATACGAGGTTTTCTGAAAGTGGTCAAGGCGAGGTCCGGGTGGACAGGTCGTTAATAAAGCTTGAAGAAGGGCCATTAATCACGGGCTATCTCGGAGTCGAGCTCGCTCATGTAAATACCCGCGGAGATATTTACCCAAACGCGCATAAGTTGCGCGTATACGCGCGTCGCGTCGTCTCTCGTCCGTCCCTCTTCACAACTCCTTTGCGCGCCATCACACGCATCTTCGACTACGCCGACAGATGTAAAAGAACTCGGCGGTGAGAGAAAAAAAATGAAAAGCGCAGTCGGGACACGAGTGTAGAAAGAAAAAGAAATCCCCCTTCGTCCAAATATTGGCTGTTCATTTATCAAGCGCCGTACGGCTTCGATCCGCGCTAATTAGCTTTCTTCTTACCGCGCCGCTTCTCGGATTTCGCTTATGTGTGTAGCGCGAGCGACGACTCGTCTATAACGCTCCTTTATTTATTGCTCTTTTGATCTTGGACTCGGATGCGCTGATGAACGACCCTTCCCCGTTCATATCGCGACTGCGATTCGTAGCCGGCTACTAAATCACACGTCAGTCGATGGGGAGCATATTGGCCCATTGACTTCAGTTTTAAGTCACGTAGCAGGAAAATAAATCGCGTCAAGAAAAATGTCGCATCTTTCGGATTTTTCGCATTGATTCGGCTGCTTCCGAGTAGCTCTCTTGCTCTTTTGAGATTATAAAATTATTATACGTACTTGTAATAGAATTATTCGAGAGTATGTATAATTGCAATATATAAGAATAATAATAGAAACACTTGTTTTATACGTACTAGAAAGATCATGAGATTTTTTGATTCTTGGATCGTCAGTTTCAAATAGAAATAGACGAATCGTCTGGAGTGTAGTATAAACCCTCAACGCGATACGAACTTTCAAACCGGAAATTCACAGGAAGTCTCCGAATGTGAACGTCAGTTTCTTTATCTGTTATCTGCAGCGACACAATTAAACAAAGATGGCCGACCGCGAGAGTCTAGCCTTGACTCTCGTCTGTGAAAACACGCGTGTGTATTGCACTCACATACGCACGTTACGTATACACACACGCACACATACAACCGTCTACGTGCGTGTGCACGGAGGCGCCATCGAACCACGCAGATCTTTGCGGGAGACGAAACACAGGCGAAACGCCGCCGTCTCGCGAAAAACCGTGACGAAATACAAGTGAGACGATCGCGATCGCGTGCGTTGATGCACATACGACTGGCTGGTGATGCAACATAAATTAAACTGCATAGGTCGCCTGCACACCCCAATCAGCCCGGTGTCCCATGGTCATCGTGCAGCATTATCGGGCGCACACGTAGCCCGCTCGGTGTGCGTGCGTGCGTGCGTGCGTGCGTGCGTGTGCGTGGGCGGGAAACGCGACGACACGCGTACACCGTGCTCACCGTGCTTTTGTATGCAGCAAAAATTGGCATTGCGCGAGGGTTACCCATTCGCAACTCCGCGAACCGATGCTGATGGGGATGACCGCCGAAAATACCAACTCTGCTCATCCCGATTGCACACTCGTTTCCTGTTTTCCATTTCTGCCTCTCCTCCGCGTGATTAACGAGAGAGAGAGAGAGAGAGAGAGAGAGAGAGAGAGAGAAAGAGAGAAAGAGAGAAAGAGGGAGAGAAGGAGGAGAGAAGGAAGTATTTTTTAAGCATTCTGAGATAACATCTTCTTAAGCGCAAAAATAAAATTCTTTGTAGAAAATCTAACAATAAGACCGATATGCAAATAAAATTTTGTATATTTGACAGGCAAAATATATACAAACATATGTTTGTTTGACTTCTGTTTTCAATGATTGAGCAATGTCTTTGAGAAACGTACACCTATAACCGTCTTTTCTCACTTAAAAAATCCACACACACATTTCGGCTAATGTGCAATATTTTCTGTTAGTAGTTTTCGAGATTCGGAATTTAGAAACAGCGCATAAAGTGGTTGCTTGAATATTTCAATGCCCAAGGGCAGAGCAGCCGATGGAGAATCCTCGAAGCCATCCCCGCCTTGCCGCTAGAATATTGCGCGCGATCTCGAGTATCGGAGTAACGAAGTAACAAATATTTTTCGATATCGTCCGACAAAGAATCGGAAACATTGTCGGAAACAAAAATGACACGAGCGCGTGCGCGCACGTATACTCCACAAAAGTGGCTAAAACGGAAAAAAGTGGATCGGGAGACACCATCGGGATCCGAGTACCCTCGGAGGATGCGTTGCGCAAAATTGCATTTAATGTTGCCGGCGCATCAGGCGCGGGCGGGGGAAACGGGGAACAAAAAGAACGTCGCGGCAAGAGAGAACGAAAAATACGGGAAAGAGAAACGAATACGGGGGCGACAGAGACGCGGAGCGCACGCGAAAAGAGAACGGACGACGGGAAACAGAGACAACAGAGGGAACGTCGCTATCCTTTTAATTGAAAACTCGAGTGCCCTCGCAGATCTTAATTAAGAGTCGAAAATCTTTAGCCCGATCGATTGGACAAACCGGAAAGGTCCGATCGAACGGCCGGTTCGCGTTTTGGCAATGGTCACTTGCAGTGCGTACACTTTACACGCGTATTTCCACCTTTCGCTCTCGCTCTTGTTCTGTTATTTCTACGCCCCTATCAAAAATAGTAAAAAAAAGCGATACGAATCAATTATTTTATTAATAAATTTAGAAAAATTAATAATGCGTTCCTATTATTGTACTGTGTGTCAACTTCGACATTATGTAATAGCGCGTATTTTAATTATCTTTTTTACAACACAAGTTTTTCATGAGCAATTGTGTTTTAATAAAATGTCCAGACTACATCTCCGCCTTTTTTCTTTTTTTCCTTTTATCGTATGATTCTTCGGTTTTATTATTTCGTCATCATATCTGTCTACAGCTCGGAGTCGAGCTTTATGAGTTGGCGATAGCGGAGTTACTTCGTGAATCTTAACGAAGATATTAAGCGAACGCCATACCGGAAGAGAGACGCATATCATCATACTACGAGCTACTCGAGCTGCCCTCGTCGACCGGATGATCGATACTCGATAGAGCACCGGGGTTGGCTCTCGGTTGTATCGCGACAGCGTTATGCAGCGGCTTCCTCCGTTGGCTAATTTCAACGTAAAGCGAGACGACCGCCGGGAATATCAATAACATTCGCGGCAAAACCCCGCCACGCCGCGCCACGATTCCGTCGTTGGTGCTTCTCGTTGTTTAGATAATAGACTGCGCCATTATATCGTTTCGTAATGGACCTACGTGCATTTTCGAATGTAAGCGACTGCGGCGGCAGCCTGTTCGTTGGTGCTTTTGCGGAACGATATACTCGGATATCCGAAATTATACTGCCTCTTCTCAATTCAGCCGATATTCATTATTGAAAATAATATTGCCGAAGAACAGTGTGCTCATTTAATATGAATTTGTGCTGAAAAGAGTTTCACAGAGTATCTTTTTAACATATGAAAATATCAATACGAGAGAGAGAGAGAGAGAGAAAGAGAAAAGTTACGCAATTATATAATTAGTAAACATGTGTGTTATATTCGTTCTTCGGTATCTCCTAATTAAAATAAAACGTGACAGAAGAGAAAATATAATTTTATGAAACACAAAGTATCTCTTGCAATTGTAGAAGATACCCCTCATGATTATAGAACAGCTTGTATAATATGTCTAAACAAATTGCACTGCACATGCGAATGGAATGTGTTTATGTATATTTATACAACTATATGTTATTAAGCACAATCTAATATAAAAAAAAGAAATACTCGCCTACAGAATGCAACCCGCAGTACACAGCAGCGTCAGAAAAAGACCGTTTTATGGGCTTTCATTATATCTTACAATTTTTCACATTTCCGATGAGCTAATAACGTGTGCTTTTTTTTTCATTTTTTATATTTATTATTTTTTTTACATTTTTTACAATTTTTTAAAACATTTTTCTGTATTTTTGTTTAACGCAAAATAAGCCTCCCGGAGCACATCGTCGCCGTTTCGTCGTTCTATCGATCCGATTAGGAATCCTCATTGCCGACTTTTCTAAAGACTACTTGGAGACGTATAATGCACATGCGTGAAAGTTGATTAGTTAATGCATCTGCTGGCAGATGGCACCATCGACCTGCTTAAAAGGGGGCTAAAATATTGTCCATGAAATTGTGCGAGATGTGTCGGAAATCTATTGACTTGCAGCGAGTTTTCGCAAAAGCAAGGAAATAATTACACCGGTAATGTACGAGACAATAAAATATAACATTCTGTTTGTCACACACAAATAATACATAAGGATACTATTTTTATATAAGTTGCTTTTATGTGCTATTATTAAATATAAAAAAGTAACAAAAAGAAAAGAAAAATCCCAGTTCTCTAAAGTGTTATAAAGCTCAAGATATTTTTCCTAAACAGTTGTAATTGTAATCAGTTAATGTAACACAATGTAGTTTTAGCGATATATTGAGCAGAAATGATATAAAAAAATTGTAACATTATAAATGACATTAAAAATTGTAACATTATAAAAATATTTTATTAAAAAAACGTTGATATTGGAAACTCTCTCTGTGAAACAAATATATATAAACAAATATTAATTAGCTTTATATTCTCTTTGTATTAACTGTACGATGTTAATAACAGTGCACATAAAAATGAGCTGCTCGGTGCTTTGAGATAAAACCAATCGTACGATCTCGGGTTCTTGAGAAGGTCGCAACGTTTTCCTCAATAATGCGGGACGAATACAGGGGATGCAAGTTCGAAGTTTCGCAACCCTTCGACAAGGGTGTGCATTGATATGAATAGTCCACCCCTGTCCTTCGGAGGGCCAATGAATTCCGCGCGCACTGATAGTCGCACGCGCGTGTGTGTATGTGTGTGTCAGTACGCGTACGAACCCAAGGACCAGAACCGGTCTTCTGTTCTGTTGGGAAACCGTTCTGGACCTTTCGACAAACGTCGTACCGCGATCATTTCGGTAAATCATTCTCGAACGAAGCCAATTCTCAAACTTTCCGAATGCGTACTTCTGATGTTTCGAAAACTATAGATTATTCACACAGTCTCGCTCGTACCGTGAATAATACAACATCCTAGTAGCTATCGTGTACGAATCGCTTCTACCTAAAATGGATTTCCGGCTGCATTACGATATCAGGCTCATATGCGCGAAGTATCGATCCTTTTCGTTCTGCTTCATTAAGAAAGGAAACCAACACGGTTCGTCTGTTACGAGAAAACGTATTCTTAGCAATAATAAATCTGCTTTGCCCTTTTAATTAAAACTGACTAATAAACACGGAGTAACGAATATAATACTGAATTAAATAGCAGTTTTATTTTTCTACATCATACACTTTGCAAACATCTGAAAATATCTCATTTCTCGTTCGCAGGATGCAAAAATTGCTCTCATACAATATGCAACATTGTATATTTAACAAGTTTTATATTTAACAATTTATTTTTGCTAATTGTATCGTTATTTGATGTTTTTTTCTTAGTTGTTGTCGCTATGGATTTTTTATCGGGAGCAATTTATTTATAACGCGATATTTACGCTCAAAATGCGAAATTGCACATGAGAGGTTGTGTTACACCATCGTGTAAATGGTAGCACACAGAATCATGCGCACCGAGTTATATGTCTGCAGAGACGACAAATAATCATTATTTGCACGTCAACTGTATAACGCGAATTTATTGAAATTAAATTTAAATTATTTATTATTTATTTATCATCCGAGCCAGTTAAATTGTAATTATGTGGTAATTGAATCAATCAGTTACCATTAACTTCTATTTTATAATAAAATATGTTATTAACTAATAATTATTTTACCGCATCACAAATAAAGTATATAAATTTATCTCGGAGAGAATTTATACTCGAGGAACAGCTGCAGAGTGTATCGAAGTTAGTTAATACCGAAAATATACATTTAAAACTTGCACTTTCAGGATTCATTTTTCTCTCTCTCTCTCTCCCTCTCTCTTTCATTGTGATATTATTTATGCGCTACGCGTTTTAATTCGCAATACTATTAAATTATTTTGTAAATCTCAAGTCCTACTTTAAATTAAACATTTCAATACAAAAGAGACTGCCTAGCAAACGATTCATTATTTCATAATACATGTGTGTATCTAACATACACATGTAAAACCACACGTGTTTTCGGCATTCTCATTCACGCACGGTATCATTGAGCGCCGTTTAACGTCAAATGCACAATTCTTCGAAATTTGTTTAAAAATACATTTTCCAATTTACAACACACGCACTATAAAATTAAAATTATTTACGGAAATAACTGAAATTATTGTTATTGCTTGGATACAGGTCAATATGTGTCATAGAGATTACAGAGAGAACGGGATGCTGATAAAGAACGGGAAGGAGACTCGCACCTCGGTTTCCTCTGATTCCCTCGACCGTCACGACAGACCATTAATTCCGGAAAAGACATCTTCGTCGTGCGGTCATCGACGATGACCGGCGTTCAAAAGAAGGAGGTGGCGACAAAGAGGAAGGAGGTGAAGCTTAAATACACCGGACGCATCTGGACACAAAACCCGCGATATTTGCACGCGACCATTTATAACTGGCTAGTCCTGCCGTGGCTACTTAGCAGATATTTTACAGTGAAAAGGTACCCTGCGGGAGAACGAGTTCAAAAGTTCACGTGAAAAACAGCGTCAGGAAATTGCTAGGAAATGGCCGGGAGCGGATGGTCACCCTTTCGACTGAGCGCCGTGCTCAGTCTCCCTGCCTCTTCGGTCCTTATAATAACCTAAACAGCTGGAAGAAAGGCCTTTAAAAGGCCAGCGCACGCGTCAGACTTAAAAAACGGTCGTCGACGGTTTCTGTCCGGCGAAAGAGAGGGAAAAGGAAAGGAAAAAAAAGGGAGAAAGAGAGAGAACGGGGGTGATCGTTGCCAGAGGAAATTAAGACTTCTCCCGCACACTCCGCTCTCTCGAACGCTTCTGTTATCGCTTATTATTCGAGCCTTCGTATACGCGCATTCGCGTTTTTGCACAGCGAATAGGTACTTCTGATTATTTGCGCGGCAGTTCTAATTGAAGCAGCGAGCAAACGTACTGTTTCTCTCTCTCTCTCCTCTTTCTCATCGTCAGTCGAATTAATAGCACCGGCGTACCGTATATTATTAGTAGGTACACTAACGTCAGAATATTATTCATGTGGAGCAACTCAGTTAAATGCTGTATTTAACTAAATACAACCGAAAGCAAGCCTTTTCCTTCTCTCCGCCGCGTCGATTATCGTATAAAGTGAATTATTGCTACAATACAATAGCATGTATGATTTATGTAAATGATAATCTGATTGAGTAAATCTACTGCATGTCTTTTTAATGCTGCATTAATATGTCGCAACTATATCAAAACGTTTATTTTAATGTGAAAAAAAAAAAATCTAAAAGTTTAATTCTTTGTTACAACGTCGGTTTTATTCGAACGTCGGAGAGAAAGCAATTTGAGAAACCGATCGATTTGCATCCGCCACTTTTATCGACAGTATAAACCTCAAGACATCGAAACCGACAGTAGCGAGGATTCTCGCTGCTTTTATGTTGCATGGGGAATTTGAGAAATACGACTGAGACACTCGTGGTGAGATTATTCGAGGCCGAGATACAGCTCGGTTGCGATTTTATACCAACAGTTTCGCAGTAGAGATCATTTTCTTTTATCGCAGATAAAGATTATTACCTGCGACGTCACCCCAAGAGCTCTGTCCTGACGTGTTATGACCTTTATCTTCGATGTTCTTTAGTTTTTACATCTTACAACACCTAGTTTTGTGAAGATGATGACTGTGCGAAGATGATTCCTTTTTACCACTGAAAAACATAACATTTCTGTAGATAAGCATTTTTTTAAATGATTGTCTATTATATTTTCGTAGTTCGGACTTTTAGTAATTAAAAAAAAATTGAAAAATTGAAAAGACATAATAAAAATCAAGAATCGATAAGAAATAACATAACAACTGTGCATCTACAAATTTTACTGATGACTATTTCATTCGCGCGTTATCCCCGCTGCGGTCATTTCTTATTTTCTCTCGGTTTCTTCGCGGTGCAAAACGACGAGAGATCAATTTACAGTAAAACGCGCGGACGTTGTGAAACGACCGCGCCGTCGTCGCTTTTCTAGATGGCCGAGAAGGCGAAGAGGCGAGGATAACGCGCGCGGAAACGCGCGCCCGGTGGAAATAAAACGAGCGCCGGGGAAGACTTCGTCCTTGCTCTCGCCCAACTTTTTCCCCAGTCCCGCAAACTTCCCGTCGTTCTTTTTTTTTCTCTCTCTCTCTCGGACTCGCATACTTTCTCCGTTTTGATTTTTCGCGCCGCGTACACACACCGTCCGCGCGGAGCGTTAACCCGGGCTCTTCTTCTCTTCCCCGCGAAAAGATTCATACGCGGGAGAATGTCACCGCGACAGACCGCGAGAATAAAAGTATGCCCTTGACTTGAGCTTTTTGCAGTCGAGAGAAATCCCCTTACACGAGGGATGAAGAGCTGCGTAAACCGCGTGTGTTTGTTCTGTCTCTTTTTTTTTTTTTTTTTTTGAGATCTTTACTAATATACAAATTTCGGAGTGACTTTCGCCTTGATTCCGAACTATCAATGAGCAAGAAGTATTCGCACTCTGATTTCGCATAAATAAATCTTTAAGAAATTCCGCTCTCGATCCTTGTGTTAGATTTAAACAAAAATGTACATTTACTGAACAACAACATGTGTCAATTTACAATTTAAGCGCGGCGCACGGACATCGTACTGCTGTATTGTTTGTTGTATCGATGCACACGCGCGACGATAAATAAATAGCGCGAGCGTGAGAGTGGCAGCGGTCTTTATCGGGAACTCAAAAATCGATTATAGGCGAAACCTGATTAAATTTGTATTTTCTTTCATGTTACACAAATTATGGTTCATTAATTCCGAGTGATTGCTAGTATCTGTATACCACGTGTATTGGCAGATGTACAAGTGTACATTTTTTTCGCTTTTTTTTTACGATGTAGTAAAACACGTATTTGTTTCCCCAAAATGTTTACGCATCTTTTCAATATAAAAAAAAAACTACCGTATCACATTATAGAGCTATGATTACTCCCGTTATCACACAAAAACGTGTGTACTAATAACATTTTTTAAATCGTATATCTGCAACACGCGCAATATAATTATAGACACATTACGATCGTTACGATGTCTGTTTGTGCGAAAATAGATTATATTGATTGATAATCTCGCATTCTCGATATTTCAAGTCCAAGTGATCTGCTTGTAGCTTGTGATTGATCGCTGTATCGCGCGATAGCAAAGTAGCGATTGCGCGCGTAAACAAGATAACGCTTGTATAGGTGACGAGAATTGGGGAATGTCGTAAAACAACGTCTAGCCATGGCAGAGACGTAGTTTTAGCTAATTCGCACGAGAAGACGTTTTCCCTTCCCTCTCTTTCTCTCTCTCTCTCTCTCTCTCTCTCTCTCTCTCTCTCTCTCTCTCTCACTCACTGTCGAAATCGTCTCTACTTTGCTTCCGGAGCCGGTTCGCGGCCGGTCAGCGCGGACCCTCCCGCGCGTAAATCACAGCGCTGCCGCAGATCCAATTATCAAATTGTCCGGCACTTCAGCCTCAGAGAGACACCGGGCACTCTCGTTCCGGCCGGGGAAAGACGAAGAAGAGAGAAGCGATACCGGAGCGACGTTTACGGCGAAGAACGCGAGCGAGACGACGAGGCGGCCCGAGTCCGCTATAACTAAGGGAGCGATAGATTCTACGGAGCAAAACCGCGAAAGACGGGACGACGACGTTAGCGGTGAAGATTTATCGCTTAAGTGACTCTATCGAGGTGAAACTTCGTTCTCTCGAGACAAAAGGGGAGAAATAGAGAGAGAAAGAGAGAAAGAGAGAGAGAGAGAGAGAGAGAGAGAGAGAGAGAGAGAGAGAGAGAGAGAGAGAGAGAGAGAGAGAGAGAGAGAGTGATGAAACAATCACTGAGATCACAAATATCACTTTAGTAATCGAAGCAACACGTACTCGATAAAGAAGATAATTTATTCTCGTGATACAGCACACGAGAGAGAAACAAATACAGATTGAGAAAGAGATTTGAAAAATACTTGTTGAGTGTCCCAGATTTTTCATGAAAATTTAGTTTAGATGGCTACAAGTTTTTAATTATCCTTTTTTCTGTTATTTATCGATAATATCGCATTGTCACGTAAAAGTGCAAAGAGTGATGGTTCATTTTTTGGACCTCGAATTTTTAACTATTTTTCATAGCAAATAGTACTATTAGATGAAACATTAATTCCAGTAAATTTTCAAGATGAGCATAGGCACGGTTCCGGAGATACAATGGGGTGATAGTGATGATTTCCAGTCAGGGTGCATAAGGAAGAATGCGTGACTAAAGTTCATGTAATATATTCTTCAATTGATCATCTATGATCCATTAGACAATCCAATATTACATTTTGATTAATCAAATTTTAACACTTTGCTGGAATCGGCAATTAGAAACAAAAAGAAAATCGATATATATCGATATGCGATATATATCGAAATGCGATATATATCGATATGCGATATATATCGAAATGCGATATATATATCGATATGCGATATT
>QVOA01024369.1:0-31072 GCA_014825685.1 Pseudomyrmex cubaensis
ATATTTCACGAGGAAGATTACTGAAGTCAAATATATATATATACATATATAACAGCCTAATATATACATAAAAATAGTATAAAATTTATTAATTGATATCAAATGGATTTTGAAACTAATATCAAATGATTGTAAAATAATATAAAGCTGTTCATTTGAAATTAACTTATATGTTTTGTTTTTTACCTCTCCTACAATTTTTTAATTGTTCGCATAAGTCTGTATCATTCTCCGATTTTTGTTTATATACAGGACGTACATTTATCGGCTTCTAGTGACAGATTCTTTGATCAATTTAAAACTGCTCATCATTTATTAATTATTTCATTTTTCCATTTATTTAATTATTTAATTATTTAATTATTTAATTACTTATATATATAATAAAATTATATATATATATATAATAAATTATATACATAATAATATTATGTATATAATAAAATTAGTTTTTGTACATAATAAAATAATTTTCAAATTGATTAATTAGAAAAGGCCAATGAGAGCACAGTTATACCTAACACAGTTGGCGTATTGCAAATATTTCAGTTTACTGTTCTTTAATTCAATTATAAACGTTTCGATTATTGAATTTGGTCATCTTCAATACATTACATAAAAAAACTTCTAAGTGAAAATTTCTGAGAACTCAGTTCTGTTTTTAACTTTGTAAAGACAAGATCATCATGTCAGCTCAGTTACGACTATGTCTGAAATTCTTTCACTTTGTCTAAAACAGAGCTGATCTTTCTCAAGTTCGATTTTTTTTTGTTAGTGATTTGTAAATGACCAAAGTGATTTGAAAATGACCAAATCCAACGGTCGAAACGTTTGCAATTAAATTGAAAAACAATAAACTAAAATATTCGCAACACCAACTGTGTTATATGCTTTCTCTTGCTACTCGATTTGAAATGTTTTTTGGAGCAATTTATACTTATAGAAAAAAAAAATTTTATTCTTATTTTTCATATTATATATTTTTGCCAATTTTTAAATTTCTAATATTAAACTTCTATTGAAATTTATTGGAAAGTAATTAAAGAATTTAATTTTGACTACATAATCAAATTGTGATTGTCGGTTTCGATAGGAAACTCTTTTAATTATGGCTTTTAAAAAAGTTACACGATTTTGAAGATTCAAAACTTTTTCTTTGTAATTTGTTGAGAAAGAACGGATTCTAAATTGCAAAGAAACGTCATTAAGAAAATAACGCAAATAATAATTAAGTGCAAACGCCCCGTATATGTATAAAGAATTGTGAAAATCACAATATACAAAAGAAAAAAAAGAACCGAGAAAAGATTATGGACACTCGAGACACGGAACAACTACCTGCCACGCGAACCGACTGACTTCTAAGCTCGCCATTAGACGGTGGACCCGCCGGCGGAATTGGCCGGGATATAGTAGTTCCTGACGTGCAGGTGATTATGAAGATGCACGGCCGACAGTTGTTGTTGCTGTTGCTGCTGCTGACCGCCGCTCTGTACACCCTGATGATTCCAGTGAGCGACTGGAGACAAGACTTTTGGTACATCCGGACTGGCCGACGGTGGCGTGCCTGGCGACGGTACGACGTTCGCGTCGGCGACCACGTCGACGTCAACATCCTCGTCGTCCTGGTCGGCTTCCGGTAGATCGTGCAGCTCGTCCTCGCTGCAACTAAATCTGCGCGACTTAGGTGGCCTCAGCATGTCCGCTTCGATCTGATGCTGCTGATCGTCTGGCGCCAAGAGAGACGCTACGTCGAATTGCCGTTTTCTCGACGGCTGAAAGGACGATTGTCGATGAGATTGCGTTTGGAAAGGGTTTTGTTGCTGCTGCTGATGCTGCTGTTGCTGTTGCTGCTGATGATGATGATGGTGCGGCGTCCATAGCGTGGACATTGTTTGCGACGCCACCGGGGGACCGAGAGCCGTCGGAGGTGGTGGAGTAGCGGGTAAGGGTGGCGGACTGGGACTGTCGGGTTCCTCGTCCACCGCCAGGCCCATGTGTCTGCGTACCTTACGCTGGGCCTTGCGCCGTCGAAAATCGCCGCGTCGGAAATCTTCTAAGTTCGCCGGATGAATGGCCCAGTAGTGACCTTTGCCATTCGCGCTTCTACCGGACTTGACGAAGCAATCGTTTAACGACAGATTATGTCGAATAGAGTTGCGCCAACCGGGCCCACGGGTGCGAAAGTACGGGTAGTGTTCTAGAATATGTTGATAAATATCAGACAACACCAGTTTCTTTTCCGGCGACGACAGAATCGCCATGGCGATTAATCCGATGTAACTGTGTTGCGGTTTCGGTTCTTCCGGTATTCGCTGATGATGTGGATGGAGCAGAGCCATGGATAGGGCCAATCGGCCAGGGTAACCAGCTGCAGCGGCAGCAGCGGCAGCTGGATAAACAGGCATCGGTGCCGGAAAACCTGGACTTATACCTAAATGGGCCGTTGGTGCTCCCGACGGCGAATGTACCACACCGGGATGTTGCGGATGCAACTGTTGCACCATCCGTAGTCGTTCTGTCATCGCATAGTGATAAAGTTGTAGACGATAATGTTCGAGACTAGGTAGAAAGCTAGCCATTGGATTGCCCAGGCCAACGGCCAACGGCTCCTTTGCCGGCGGTGGGCTCTCGTTGCTGCACATTCTACGCTGATGATCAGCCAATTCTATACTGATCGTCCTGGCTGATATCACTTGTACTCCTCAAAGAGGAGGTTAAACGTCGTAGTAGTCGCGTCAGCGACGACGATTTTTCATCTTAGACTACGTGATCACGAATTTATGAAACTGGTAAACCAACATTGGATAACTGAATAGAAGCACTTTATTGCACCACCAATTCCGCCACCGTCGCGGTACGCGCAAAACTCCTAGAATAAGGTCGCAAATTATCGCCCCGGGGGTGGCGACGTCGCGCCGCCGACAAACGCGGTAGCCACTGTTTTCCGACAGTTTTCACCCTGTTTGTCACGATGCGCTTCGGGCGGCCGACTGGTCATGATTTACGATCTTGGCTGTCACGACCGCCTTGCTGACGGCTTTCAGCCCCTACTTCGAGTGCGGCATTCTCGCCACGCTCCGCCTACCGTGCGGGGAGTTGTGCGGTATTCAACGTAGTGGGAGAAGCACCGAGTATTCAAACGCCGTATACTAGCGAGGACTCTCGTTCAGGATTCGATGCGGGAAGGGGAATCCAAGCGCCGAAGCTCCGGCCAATGAACAAGTGGAGGGTCGGACGAAGATGGCACCCACCACCGGCCGCCACACCTACAATGTTGCGATATTGATCCCGGTCGGTCGTAATCTGGCCATCGGGGGCGGTAGTGGAGACGGTGACGACCCTGATAGTGGTGTGCGGCGGTCGTCGGCGCTCTCTTATCTCTTCGTGGCCTAACATAGCTTGATATCATAGCCGATTCTGGACCGGGGGAGTCGAGAGACGATCGATGCGTGTTTCCCGTTTACTGAGCGCGTACTGCACCACGAATTTCGGAAATGGCATCGCTTTCCTATCTCGCTCTCGTGCTTGGTGCGCTGTGTTGTCGTGGATTTCGACAACAGAAATTTCAAGAATAGATAATCATATGTATGAGTCGGAAATGGGATTGGATTTGTTGATTCCTGAATTTTGTGATTTGAGGTAAAGATTTTATATATAACTTTTTTTTTTTTTACTTGACATAGAAATATAGTTTATTATTTTTACGATTCTTCTATAATTTTATGAGAGTTTAGATGTATTAATAGAAAAATTATATTTATATAAACGTATATATTTCCGAAAAAAAATTGGTAGCGTTGAAATTAGAATAATTATAATTTTAACCATATTACGTTTTCAATATAGTAATTCTGAATGATGAAAAGAAAAGCGGATATTAAATTATCACAGTTAAATCACGGCATTTGAGATAAGACTAAATTTCACACTAGTAAAACTTTTCGTAATATTTTGGGTAATATTTTTTAGTAATATTTATATCAATTTCAATCCAAGAAAAAAACAAATGTTAAAATCAACAAATTCTCAAGTTAGCTCGTTAAAAATAATTAATATTGCGATGTAGCATTTGTACGCGTTGTAGTAGCATTTATACACGTTTTCTCGCGGTAGTTTCACACATCAGCTTTAGTCACAACTTACCGGTTTTCATCTGCAATTAGGTCTTTTTAGGATGAATTCGAAATCGAGGCCTTCGAGTGGAGGCCAATAGGACCGCATCAAAAGACGTTAACACACAGAAGAAGAAACGAAAGGGTGAATCAAAGAATTTTCTACCCCTCCGTTCTTACACCCGTGACCCTCTCTCAGCTCACCGCTCGTCAGAAAATCCCTTCGGCCCGCGTGGCGCGATTCGCGGACAAAGGCGCGAGGAGCGCATTTGTACGTAGTCGCCGCCCCGCAACTATTTGCAAGCATCCGCCATGCTGGTTTCATATCTGCCGTTTCGGCTTGCACAAAAACACTATTTTCAATCGGGTGAGAGAGAAAGGAAGGAGCAAGGGCGAGAGAGGGAGCGAATGCAACGCAGCAATATGGCGTTTATACCCTAACCGGAGGTACTACGATTTTGCCGGCTCGAATTGCAATTGTTGCGACTCGTTGTAAATAACAGCCCGCTGTTTCCTCCCTCCCTCCCTCAGGGAGCTCGCAGTCTGTATCTCTTTCTCTCCCCTTCCCTCCCACCAAACTATCCCCCATCACGGGCTATTCACCGAGTCTCTCGTTGCGTGTGCCCGAGGCCCTCGTTGTTGCAACGGAAATACAACGTTGTCGTTGCATATACGCTGAACGTGCAGAAGCGTGTGTGCACAAACTCTCTATGTTGATGGAGTTACATGCCACCCGGTAGATCCCGTATACGTGCGACGGCTGCAGATAGTGATATCGCGTTGTCTATCAATGGAATACCGGTCTCGAACCCTTGCGGATGTAATGCGTTGGCTTTTAAGTTAAATAATGCTCATTGTTCCATGCTCGTTGGAATTACGATGGAATTCACTAGCAATCACGTTTTGTAGTAATTTTTAATTTATATTTGTTTTATAAGAAATTTTTTCTTTCAAACATTTAACTATCGCGTTAAACAAAAAAGATAGGTGCGATGAGAAAAATTTTATTACGCACAAGAAAAGCAACAAGAGAGAGAGGGATGCTATTTTATTCGAGAAAGGATTTTATTGTCATATTTGCACAGTACATAAAAAACGTTATTATTAAAAAAAAAAAAAAAAATCGTACTCCCTCAGATTTGCTTGTTTTTACGTAGCCGCGTACATGCGAGTGGATAAATCTGACGAGGAACATATTGAACGTAAGTACGGCTCTTAGCGTCGCATTTAGCGGAAAATTTGCGCGAATATCGCGTCGTGTAAAAAGATGCAATTTCCCGGGGATATAATCCACTTAGCGCGCTTTTTCGCGCCACGATGGCGCATCCGGATCTACGTAGCCGGGACATTGCATTATCGGCAACAGTGAAAATCGCGCGTAGATAGGCGCGATAAAACGAATCTCTTTCAAAGGAGAGAATCTCACCCTCCTCTCGAAATAACCGGGCGAGCGTATTTGCTTGCGCGAAACAGGACCTGCAGCGAACTCGTAACTCTATATCTGGTCCGATCAGATACGATCGTTGTCGTCTCACGCTGCCAAAAAAAGAAAACTCGAAGAGAAGCCAAAAAGGGAGGCATAGCGGGATGGAGAAAGAGAGTAACGGAGAAGGATAGTGAGGGAGGGTGTATAAAGTGCTCTCGAATTCGCGGGGCAAACTTGAGAGAGCGTCGATAAGATCAATCTCTCGCGCGCGTGATGGTAAAAGCCGACCGAAGGTGGTTGCGCGAAACCAGAGCTCGCCGCCGCGCTGTCAAAACACAATAAAACGAGCGATCGGGGGAAGAATCGATGGTCGATTTCGAGCGGCGGCCGCAACGACCTCCGGGTCGCGTTTATATAAATGCACGCGTATGTGTGTGTGTGTGTGTACATGAGTGTGACGCGTAAAGATGCATCTCGATGGTGTACAGATATGTCGGGCCATTGTGCGCGCAGCGTTGCGCGTTAAAACGCGCGCTCTCTCTTTCTCTCTCTCTCTCTCTCTCTCTCTTCCTATTTCTCTCGTCCTCTTCGTGCCAGAATAATGGCGATAATTGTGACGAAATGGAGCGTTATTGTGGGAAAAAGGTACACCCCAGGACTCGCAATCGAGGGTGTTGCGCGAGTAAGTGGCAGATGCATGGCGCACCGTTGACAGCTTCTCCAATTTCCCTCCGCATCCTCATCCAGGAACATCCTCTTCGAGCTTCTTGCTCTCGCCACATCGTCCTCTCGAAAACTCGAACCAGTAAACTGTCATTCGTTTCTTATTTTTTTGTGACAAACGTTTAAACGTTTAATCAGTCAAATAACGTGTTTTATTTAAAAAAAATTAATAATTATTATTAAGTTTAATTAAAGAAATGCAGAGCAATTACATAATAATCTTTACTTAGGAACTTGCTCCTTCAAATTTTGTATCATATCAATGCGTATAGATATTCTCTATATTTTGTTCAGACATAAGATATCTTCGTATCTTTTTGGTTTCGCCTTGTACATTATAGAGAGATGAAAACTACGCCACGGAAAATTGGGTAACGCTAATTCGCCGTGTAATCCGGCGCCACGGCGAAAACTCTCGTGGCAGTTTCCCCGTTAGTTAAAGTTAATAAATGTCGCGGTGTGGAGCGACCGGCAAGTTCGAACCCCGGAGTTTCGCGTTGGCGCACGAGGTATCCGACGGTTTTGATGCTTCGAAATACACTGCTAATCGGTTTTCAAACTCCTCTCTCTCTCTCTCTCTCTCTCTCTCTCTCTCTGTGTGTATATAGATATATACCGTGCGTGTGCTTGCGACGGCTTGCCGATCGAACAAATCAGATATCCAGTCGAAATTTAATTTCCATATGTAATATGTATATAGATAAATGCATATACATTTATCGAACATTTAAATAAATGTACAGTGTTCGGATTAAAATTTGTTGACTATATAACCGATTAGAAGAACCGATTAGTTGTCTATTTTTAAAAATCTTTTCTGCACGCGTGTACCTATGAAAATTTTTTCCGGTTGTACAAATATTATTCTTAATTAATTAAAGATTCATCAGCCTTTTACAGTCGGTACACAAAAGTTTTAGCTTTCGAAGAAAATGCGTCGAGAAGTGTTTCAATCAATAAGGTAAACTAAACGAGAAAGAGAGAGAGAGAGAGAGAAGCATCGACGGACAGACTTCACTCTTCGTTTCCGCGTGACAAGAACGCAAACTGAAAACTTGAAACTTTAAATAGGATTGGGTACGGCGCAACAGGAAAATTAGCGAAACTCGCCTGATGTCGCAAGGCGGAGAGGCTAGAAATAGAAGCGCGCAACGCGGATGGAAACACACCGGCGGCGTCGTTGGCGATGCAGCTCATCGCGTATGTAGGATTCGCGCGATCGTTAACTATTCCTACGACCGAGCCGTTTAGCAAATAGCGCAAACTTGGCAAACACTTCCGGGGCTGCCAGAGCCATTACGGCATAGTCGCGCGTATCCATTAAATTCCCCGCCTCCGCGGCTCAGGAGAAAGGGCATTTAACAACGATGCTTTATGCATATTCTAACGAGCTTGCAATCAACTGGTACTAAACACTACCGGAGCTTTCTCGCCGCCCTTCTCGCGACCCGCTTTTGTAACATGGCCGAGGGAAAGAGTAAAAGACAGGCAAGGGCGAGGATAGGGGATGAACACGGAGATAGAGGGAGAGAAGAAAACCCGGAGGTGGTCGTAGGTGCTGGAAAGTGACGTTGATAGTGTTGGTACTTGTAATTGTGTAGGTTAGGTAGGAGGTAACCGGGCAGATATATAGAGCGAGAGAAGCTATAATATATAGAGCGACGAGAACGAAGAGAGCGTGCCGCAGTAAAGAGAGTGGGGTCCATTAGCTTTGACGCTCGTCTCAAAGGGATGCTGCCGTTTTAGCGTCGTGTACCGGCCTGTTTCCTAAGCACCCCTTTCACGTTACACGACGTTATTGCACCGGAGACCGGGAAAATAACCCGGTGCCCGAAGACGACGACGACGACGACAGCAACGAACGGGATCTGAAGAAGCACCGTTCTCTTGTGCTTAAATATTCATAATTTATAAACTCTCCGGCAGAAAAAAGAAAGAGAGAGAAAAAGAGAGAGAGAGAGAGAGAGAGAGAGAGAGAGAGAGAGAGAGAGAGAGAGAGAGGAGAGAGAGAGAGAGAGAGAGAGCGCTCGCCGGTCCCAACAGGCTCAGCGGAGCTGTTTCTCGCCGTCAGATTTCCGTTGCGCTCTCACTTTTTTCTCGAGAGCGCAACCAAGCCGCGATAAATAATTATTTTTCTATCGCCGCGCAATTTACGCTGTTATTTTGCCTCAAGGTGGAATCGAAACTACGTCAAAGTTTATTGTTTGAAACAAAATCACGAAATTGCGAAAAAATAAACTGCTTCATTTTTATGCAAAAAATATTCAATTAATATATTTGTACAAGTGTCAGTGTGAAAACTATTTATTTAACGTTAAGTGCACAACGTCGATCCACTTCTCGAAACCGACGTTGTTCACCGGCTTGAATTTGCTATTGATGACCATCCGAGATGTTGGATTCGCGACGCTACGAGTGGCTTTAATAGAGTGTCCTCCAGAGAGCGACAGAGCGCGAAACGACGAATTGCCACTTGAGAGGGTAGCGGAAGCTGTGACGAGGACGCGCGGCAGGGTGCCATTTGTGTTTACAGTCGCACCGTCCTTCAAGCCTAACGAGGCGCACCGGACTTCACACTTCAGGGTGAGCCGCACGCGAGCCGTCTCCTTGAAGAGGCGTCGACACTTCTCGACGTTTCTCTTTGTGACCGGGAGAGGCGCGTAATTCCGAGAGAGTGGAATACAAGAGGAATCCGAGCGGAAGTGTTCAAGAAGAAGAAAAAGAGAAAGAGAGAGAAAGTGTGAGAGAAAGAAAGAGAAAACGCGCCTTCTCGATTTTAGTGAACTATTCTACAATCGAGAGACCGAGAGAGAAAGAGAGAAGTGTGACCGTTTGGCAGTATAACAGGATTACAAATGGGGGAGAACGGGGCGGGAGGGGGAGAGGCAGATTAGATTCGAGAGAGATATTTTTGTGAGGCTTGGCCCGTGCCCTCCTGTCTCGCCCCACTTGCTAACCGCAACAGAAAGCCGGGATTTTCGCCAATATTTTGGGTGTTTAGCTTTTGTCCCGGCTCGTTGGCCATTGTTGTGCTGCGGCCCAGAGATGGGCGTGGACGGGCCCCCTCGGTTCGAAGAGAGAGAGAAAGGTGACCGGTCACTTTTCTCCGTTCGGCCCATCGCTATTCCGATCTCGCACAAAAGGGTTCCTCGTCACGATTGACCGCTGCTCTCGAGATAATGAACGGGCCAGTTGGCTCCTTTTACGGGGCCTACAAAGGTCCCCCGTCATGGCGTTTTGGCGTCCATCGATTTACTAACGAATTAGTCGGATTAACTCTGAAATATGTGGGTACACGTGTAAAGTGTAAATATTTCTATTATTTCAGTAACACATGACATAGTTTTTATCTATTGCATACGTGCAGTAGTTTTTAGAAAAATTAAACAATTTTGATAATTGAAAAAATTAAAAAACACTTAATTGGCTAAAATGCACACATTTATAAAATATACACACACCTATATTACTTGAAAAATATATACATGTTGAAAAAATTAAGAGACTTAGTTTCAAAATACACACATTAATAACTGTTATAAAAAATAATTGTTTACTTAAACGTATAGTAATAAAATGTATATATTCTAGAATATATATATTCTCAGATTTATAGTTGAGTAAACAATTGTTTTTTACAACAATATATCAATGTGTATGTTGTATATTTTAGTCGAAGGTTTTTAATTTTTTCTATATATATATTTTATTAATATAGTATGTATATATTTTTTATGTATAAATATTTCAATTTTCTTTGTATGTGTGAGAGAGAGAGAGAAAAGACACGCATCGGCATAGTATAAATATACACACACGTAGCATTGATTTAATTTATTGATGACTGATAAATCATTAATCTCGCCATTCCACAAGAATTAACTTGTTCAGCGACGCTTTTCGAGGAGCGATTTGTTTTCCGGTTCCAAAGATAAATCCCCGTACGCTTTTTGTGGGTGGATTATCGCCGAAAAGGGAAGGTAGGGCGTGAGTGGCGGAGGACAGGCGCGGAAAGGCTTATCGGAGGCCTTTGATACGCGCGGCTATCGGCGATCGAGAATGCGAGATCAAAGCCCGCGGCATCGCCAAGGTTATAACCGTCCAAATGTCGCGGTAGCGCGACGGGGCTTCGGATGAATATTTCAGACCCTCCTTCTCCTCTATACCCCTTCGGTCGGATAGCTTTCGGATGTCGTACCCGCAAAGAGCATTTGCGCAATCTATTAGCGCGTTCGGGACTCCCGGGGATGAAACCCTTTTGTCGCTCGTGCGAAGTGCTTAAGCGGTTGGTTAAGCCCGACAACGACGGGGGTGTGCAGCGCTCGCGCGCACGCGCAGTACGCTTCTTGTCGCGTTAGCTTCAGGATTGATCCTCATCGGCGACGGCCAATGGCTATCACTGTTTATTTAAAAAAGATCATCCGTTTCTGAATTTTTTAGTTGTTATCAAATTGTTTAATTTTCTGTTCGTGGATTACAAAATTTTGCGCTTGCGTTGTATTTTCGAAACCGAAGCGATTCACGCGAACGATACCGTCGCTCAACTCCCGATTCGACACACACGGGAGGCGGGAGAGTCTCGTGAAATCTGATAAAACACCGAGCGAAAACACGTGCATTTGTTGAATTCTATATCGCGCAGCGTCAATCCATATGTTTCGTGACGTTCGCGGCGAATCACCGTTGCAATTACACATGTAATCGCGTTTTGTAGCGCGCCGTTGACCATCATGCGTGGAGCAACATGCGTGCGAGGCTCCGCTTTGCGGTATTTGAAATTTATATTATTTCTGTACGCGAGAGAGATACACATCAGAGTTACCCACATCGATACCGCTCTGCGTTTCAGACTCTCTATTGTACTCGGTATTCGGCAGGCCTACGAAAACACTCGAGTTGTTGCGACAGCCGCCCATAACCGTGTCTCTGTTTCATGATTGCTCGGCAACCATTGTCCGTTCGAGACAGTTCCCAATCATAACACGCGTTCGCTCGAGAGCGACATGATGCCTATCGCCTCGAAAAGAAAGAAAAAAAAAGGGATCTTAATAACCACGAAACTATGTGTTGTAATAACTTAGCGAAATTCGATCGTGTGTGTGCAATAGAGAGAATCTCATCTCGTGCGTTCTAATCTCTTTTAAAAAAACGGCAGATGATAACACGATCTGTTACTTGCGTAAATATAAATATTCATTTGCCAACATGACGCGAGATGCAGGTTGTTTAACAATTTCGAGAGAAGAGAAAAGAAAAAAGATGTTAAAAATTACGAGACTAATTATAGGTATAATCAGCCCGTATGAGCAGCCGCGCAGAAGAACAAGAGAGGAAAGAGGAGGGGTAGTTGTCATCGATAAGATCGATATATCGCGAGGATCTCGATGTCCCGAGATAGAGATCCCATCGACGACATCGATACTATCGGCAGCTGTCGCGTGGCGCGGTTATCCGCAACAATACAATCGTCGAAGTCGACAACAAAAGGGGTTCCCGCTTTTTTTTTTTTTTCTATAGTCGTGAAAAGCGAAAGGGGTGTCGAATTGTAACGACGCGAGTCCAGAAGAGAAAACAAGCGATTGTCAAATTTGCATACTTTGCAGAAGAAAAAGATAGGTTTCAAAATTAAAAAATAAATCGTTTTAAGAAATAAATTAAAAAAAACCTAAATGTAGAAACACTCGGAACTCTTTATATAACATTTGTAATAAACACAAAAAAGATCTTTTAATCTGTCGGAGACGTGTTCACGTTTTAAGTGTCATGTTCTTTGACTCGTCTGAAGAGGCTATCGAAAAACAAGGCTCGCGCTTAATTCGCTAATTAAACAGACGTCCAACGGCATTGTGGAAGATATCGAACTGCCCGCGCTGTCGGCTTCTCCAAGTTATACACACACACACATACACACATACATAAACCGACAGCAAATTTACAAAACCACTGAATTAATCAGCGTTAATGCACGATACGCGTTATTAATGTACATACGCTCATTACGTCCGGTGTGCGGTGAGAGCTAAAATCCAAAATAGAATAGAAAACCTAATAAACTTTAGTTTAACAATAAACAAGTATAAAGTATGTAAATAATCATTAATAATCAAATATAAACTCCCCGCTTGTCTTCCTCTCCTCTCTCCTTCTTTTTCTCGTCGTCAGAATTTTCAACGTGTTGTATGTAATAAATAATATATATTTATTTTTCCAACAGACAGCGTGTTTATTTTGTTTATCGTACTAATTGTTTTTTTCTTTTTTTTTAATATATGCACGTTTTCATAAAAAGATGTTGTCTCAGCTTTTCAAGGAGCTGTCTGAAAGATTCGTCTGAAGGTGCTTGTATTCTGCGGCTCGTGCTTTCGCACAACAGAATACGACGGGGAGCGGGAAGGGAAGAGCAGGTAGGCTTCATGTAGAAGCGGATTGAATTAGGATTTGGAAGAAAGGCCGAAGGGGGTGGGCCGACCCAATTTGCATGGCATAAACCACGTCGATCCTCGAGATTCAATTTAACAGGAAAAGCATAGTACATGTATGAAGATTCCCTTGATGTAAGTAATATAAATCGATCTTCTCTCCTTCTCTCTCTCTCTCTTTCTCTTCTCTCTCTCTCCCTCTCTCTCTCTCTCTCTCTCTCTCTTCTGTCTGTGTATGCAGATGCAGTCTTATTACAGATTACACGAATTCCGTTATCTTTGGAGAACTCGCTGCTTCTCCGAGAAATTCAAACTCTGTCGCACACAGTCTCTTTATATTGTAATATAAAGAAAAATTACTCTCTCATTACTTTACTCTCTCTCTCTTTTTTATTATAAAAAACTAATCAAATATTACCAAGTTTATTTAAAGAAATATATAGATACGCGCGAAATCACGCGATCAACGATTTGCTAAACACAGGTCTCGTTTCTAAAAGACAGATGTACGAACATGTGTCTCGTCCGGAGGCGCTAAATGCGCGGCGGATTTATTCGGTTTGTCATCGGATCCACCGCACCGTGAAACTGCACGCTTATTTCTCGTATTACACCCACATACTGTTGGGTAATCATCGTGTAATAGCCGAATAATAATTTTACCAAGAGAGAGAGAGGGAGAGTCAGGAGAGCAAGCCCGTAAGAACGAGGTAGAGCTGCCCGGAGGCTAGGGGACCAATATGGGCATCTTGAACGTTTGGTGGAAGGGAGAGCAAGGGAAAGAGAGAGAGAGAGAGAGAGAGCACGCCCACCCCGTGTATAAAACCTCTAACCCCACTGCGATGTTTATTATTCACTTAGAATGCTCACGTTTTACTCACGTTCCCTGCAGAGCTCGATCCGGAGATCGACTCACCCCCTTTGCGAACGCACGCGGATAAGCGCCGAATAAGAATGTCAATAAATGTTATCGTAACCGCGCCGAGGTAACTATTACACTCCGCATTTAATGCACTTGTCTACATAATAATCTAGGAAATTCAAAGCAATTCTCTTCTTCTTTTTTTTTTTTTTTTTTTTTGTAATAACTACTTTTTCATTAGCGTAAATACTTCCCTCCTGGGGATTCCGCCGGTATGAATAATTCCCTTGCAAGATATCGGTTGATCACCGATCGCCGTATTAATATTACAATATTAATTGGAAATGTACCGCCCGCTTTAATTCACCCTCCCCGGGCATATAAGTGGCGGGCGACAGGTAAGAGTTGTAATGGCGAGATTCGTACCGGGATTGAAGATTAAATGCACATTTTATATTTCTGCGTCAGTTTATGACATTTTCACATTTTCAACAAGTATATTGTTCAAAGTTTGTTTTAGAATCACGCAATGTGCGAAAAGTTTGAGAGTTTGACTGAACACGTGGTACGATAAAAAAAAAACAAAAAAAAACAAACAAACAAAAACACATAGAAATATTGTTTCAATTTGCGACAAGTTAAAACGGGAATCTGTTGAACGCGTGGTGCGATGTACCACGTCACGATGACGATTGTGGCGATCTACAGATAAACCATCGTGCAATCCGTAGAGCAAATTCTTTCTCTAGATATCCCAACAGATACGAAGACACAGAGAAGAGCGCCGACGACTGCAGAAACGCTCGTTGCACGTTGGGGGGAAGGAGGGGGGGAATAAGTGACTATTTTGCAAGTGACTATTTTGACAGCGGTTCGCGCTTAACAGCGGTCGTCGATACGATCCACCATTGTCGCCAACCGGCTAGATTGGAATCAATATTTACACTCATGCCCCGTGTAAGCCGCGGATTAGCGTAGACCTGGAGCCTGTTTTCCAACTCTTTCTAACTCAATTGAGTTCGTGCCACTCGTCCCGACGAAGACAGGTTCCCGGGATGAGAAGAACATTTTGTATTCTCTCGAGAAGCTTTTCAGAAAAGTGCAACGTCGTCGTCTGCTCGAACTTCAAAAGGTTCTCTTCCACGAGCAGGAACGGTTACATTGTTTGCTTTGTTGTTACTGTACTCTCATTATTTTTCTGTTATTTATTTTGCATTTATTTTTCTGTTATTTATATTTGCATTTATCTTCATATTGTGTTCATTATGTGGTACGTTTTTGTGTTTCTCTATTTTTTAATTTGTGTGTTGTAGCTTTAGAGCAAAGTTTCTTTCGCTTCGCACGAGAGTCGCGTTCTGTTTCACGCGTCCTCGTTTCACGATTTCACGGTTCTTTGACCGATTTCACGCGTGCAACAGGGCACACGGGGGCGCCCCTTTGACGAGTGTGACTGTTCGATGGGTATTTAGTTAGGGGCGCCCATTGAAAAAACGACAATACACACACCGAGGCGATCGTTATATTGTACGATCGTCTCGGCACACGATTATTGTGATGAGAGCACGAGCCTTGACGTGAATAATTCGTAATTGGATTATCCCAAGCTATATACCTGGGAATCTGCCAGATTACAAGTAAGCTGGAGCAAACTAAATTAATAAAGTTGTGTGTATAGAATCTGACCAAAATACGCATCGCAAATACGCATCGTTTTTTATATTTTAAAATATATTCTCTTTATGGCTATAAAAAAAATACGATTTGGAATTGGAGTATTTTCTATTGAAGGTAAATTGTAATGTCTCGCGAATACTAAGATCCATTCAAACGTTTCTCTCTCTTTATATTTCATCCCCTATTTTATTCCCATCGGTGTTTCATTGTGCGCCATCTAGCATGATGTTTTATTACGAACATTCGATGTTCCCCCGTCGTCGAGCGTTCGTAGGTTCACTAGGTTCACTAGGTTTCAGTCGCATCGTGTGGAAGTTTTACCGACTTCCGGCAATGAAACTCGACGAAGGTACACTGCAACAAAATGTCTTCTCTCTAGTCTATTTCCGTCAGTAAATAATGTTTATTCCTATCAGACCGTTAATTAGTACACGCACACTTCCATTTTTCATTTGTTGATATTATTACTTGCATATTCTTGTTGAAGGAATCTTCAATTTCATGTTACGATGCTCAAGTTTTTTTATTACCATTGATGTAAATTAATTAGGTAAATGTTTTGTATCAATTGGCACGTAATGCGACCGTTACTTATTGGAACAAGAGTCTGAGGAAACCTTCAGAATATTTTTTTCAGTACGCGCGATTTTTTTAAATAAATAAAACCGGTATTTTATCGTGTAATATCTATTGACGTGTGATAAGATCGTTATTTATTCGAAACAAGAAAAAACCTTGGAGAAAGTCGCGAGCAAAAAACTATCACAATCGCATTGACGCGGACGCGTCTCGCAGATGAGATGGGCCGCATAATAAACCCATTATTAAGATATTTAACATCCCATTGCACGCCCACCGGCCACGTGAGTACATATCGCAATCGTCGTCGAACAAAAGCGGCCAGTCGATCTCTTTTCTTTATAGCTATGCCGAGACACGTGCCCGACATAATTCACCATTGATGGTTATATTCCATTGTGAGCCGAGCCCATTACGGGTCTCGTACGTGCGAGCCTCGAACAAAACGTCGTAATAGTAAATACGTATCGCTCCGCTCTCGTTTGCCACTCTGATAACTATTTTCCCCAAGATATTTTCCGGCGTTGGTCTGTCGCGAGCGATTTGTATCGCGTAATACCCTAATCGATCTTGCGTCACGCGCCGCGCGAATTAATCAACGGACGAGCTCGCGTCGCGCTCGCGCAGAAACGAGAACACAAACCGCGATGTTTCTTAATAAATTGAAACCTCGCAGAAGTTGGAGTATGTGTGCGTGTTATTTCAATTCAATTTTAGATAATTATATATATAAAAAAGATGAGAGAGAGAGAGAAAGTTATAGAATACAGTATTTAAGACATACATACAGTATTTAAAACGTTTTAATGCGAGAGGAAAAGATTTCATGCGGCTTCACCGATAGAAAAAACTCTTCTTTTATTTTCCCGCACGGTTCAATTTTTTTATAACGTTACCATTAATTGCGAGCGCGCGCGTATATATAGACAATCGGAGATTGTCGCGGGCACGTGTCCCGAAAGTGAAGAGGAAGTCTTTAAAACGCGATGCCGCGTTTGTTTACGACCTTTGGAGGATCTGATGCTCTCGAGTTCGAGAGTGCTCGTAAGGGTGAAAAGGGTCAGCCGCTCGTGTATCGTCGCGTTACAAGGGGTTGGAGGAAAACGAGGCCGGGGTTTGTTGCTACAGTTAACACTTGTACGAGGCGGTTTTGTTTGAGCTCGATCTGCTCAACCCTCTCTCGTACGTAATTTGCGAAGAATGGGACGAAAGGCGTAATGGCGAAATTGACGGTGATAGTTTTGATTGATTTAAATCACCGTTTTCAAAAGATAAGGCTCGAAGTAAACAACAACAAGTATATTTAAATTATTTTTTTAACAACAAAGTTTTGTTCAAATTTAACATTTGTCTCGGGAGATATCGCGCGGGCATTAGATTGTATTTGTTTATCAGCCGGTTAGTTGCGTAATCTAAAAGCGAGGAAACACCGTCGACCACAAAAAGTTGCCAAATTGATGCGGACCGGTCGTCACCGAACGACGAAAATAATGTCGGCCGCAAAAGGTTAATAAATTTTACCGACCGGATTCTCTCTCGTTGAACGCCAGCGCTTGTTTTACAGATTGACTCGTCGGATTAAAATATGCCGCGTGGCTTCGAAACTATATATCGATTCGCACGCAACCGTGTTTTTCCCGACAAAAAGATACACGCGTGATAAATCTGTTCTGATGTACACGCAAATGTGAAAGACACGCGGCGTAAAATTTAATCTTTTGCTCTCTAAAACACGGACGACTTTAGAACTCGCTTTTGCAATCGAGACATCGATAATAATTCGAATCTTTCTACGGACATGCGGGTGATATAAAAATTCCTGGAATCACAATCTTGATCTGTGTCACACGTTATTTGGTCTTCACATGCGCGAATCGTTATTATTATTTTTTTTTTTTTCCCCCCGTCGATTCTCGTGCTCGTCGAGTCGCGGCAGATCCGCGCCGACTCGTTTTCTCGACGCGACCGCCGGAGGAGAAAAATAATCGGGAATCGATTTTCCGGAGAGAGTGCTGACCACGAAGAAACCCGTCGCCGATTGCTTCGGGATTGTTTCAAATTGCTATTCGAGTGGCAAACACGTTCGGCACGGAATAATAGGAGTGGAACACGCCGGAGGACGGACTCGGAAGATACGGCATTGACGGTGAAGGGGGATGCACGCGAAGGGGGAATGTAATCTGTATTATCCCTCGACTATTAGTGTCGAGAGGATCGAGGGCGCACGGATTACAGTTATTACAACAGATACGAGGAATAACATTATGCGTGACGCTTTCCGCGTGTACTTTCCACCGGTAAAAAAACCGACGGGGAGTCTCCCCCTCAAATGAACTTTAACTCGATCCAAGATGCTCTCTGGAAGACGAAAAGTAAAACTTGTTAAACTTGTTGTGTGCCCATTGCGCAACAATTGCATTCTACGTTGAGGGGGAAAAAAATTACATTTATCTTTTTTTTTTTACGCGAATTATTTAATTAACGTTGACGCGCGCGGTTGATCGGTTACAAAATCGATTTTGCAGTTAAATAGACAGAAGTATCGACGCTTCCCTAAAAAAAGTGACCATCCCCGACGATACCCCGTCGCAGGGGCGTGACGATACCCGACGCGCAGGGGGAGGGCACCCTTCCTTTTTCGGACAACACAACTGTCGGCCTATTAAACTAATTGACTTGCACAGTATGCTGGCGGCCGCAAGCGTCGTGTCCGGGAATCGCGTATTGGTAACTTACGAACGCATCGTTCCTGTCACCCTCCGTTGCGTGTCGTGTCGCAAAACGGAAACCTCGGCGCGTCGATTACGACCCTCGCGCGAAATTTCGCACGCATCGTCGCCCCCGAACGGGCCGATGTCGCGCCTCGAGACCAAAGCTCGTTATGCAAATAGCAAACATGGTGGTTCCGCGCGCACGCGGTACTACAAGCTATACGCAAGTTTGATATTGGTAACCCCTCGAAACCGCGTCGTCTCGTACACGTTGGATAATGATTCAGTCCAACCAAGTGCCTCTAATCGAATCATAAATAAAGAAAAAAAAGTGCGCGCACGCGCATGTGATTGCGGCGAAAAAAACATTAATGTAAAATGCGTTGGAGTTATTTCTCGGAATATATATTTACATACTGTGTGTAAATAACAATTCAAAATGTAAAACTTGTCTCATGCGAAATCGAAAAGTTAAGTATCTTCTTTCTTCAGCGGTCTGTGTGTGCATACACAGTAGAAAAAAAACTTAACAGCAACACGGTCTAATTAAATATAGGCGCGCGTCCACAAAGTAACGAGATAGTTAATATCGCTCTGAGCGCACGTCGATCACCGATCTCGTCGAACGCCGCAATTGTCGAGTGGAGCCTCGCCGGTACTTTCGATTATCGCAGCCCACGTGGGAGCTTTTCCTCCCCTCTCGGATTTGATCGGTATCGAAAAGCGAACTTACCAGCACACACCCTCCCGTGCGCGCCGTTCCGACAAGAGAGACAGAAACAGAGACAGAGAGAGAGAGAGAGAGAGAGAGTCGATTTTCCTGCAAATCGACCGCGTGCGGTTGGACTGGTCGGAAGGTAGCTTTAATACCCGACACGCGCCCTCATCAAAGCGATTCCCGGCAGTGGCAGTCCATTGAGATTCGCGCGCTTAACCACTTCATCTTCTTTCGGCGCGGCGCGACGGCCCGAGCGGAGCCGAGCAACTCGTTACGCCCGATCGTTCCGACGTATCGCCGGTAGTAAAGTCCGTTTAATTTTATCGCCGCTGAAATCGAACGGTGCTCGCCGTGGATAATTGGCCGCTAACAGGGAAACATTCGTTTGATATCCGTGAGCTTCGGATCTAAGACTCAAGCTGCGTTAACAAGGAGATGTTTTTGAAGACTATGTATTTTTGATCAAAAAATTTCGAGGAAAAGAAAAACGTACATTAATAATAGCAGCGGCGACATCACACGGCGAAACATTAATAAAATGACGCTGTCGGATTTCCGAGCACTCGACTGCGCGCGACACCAGGGGGGCGAGAGACACCGAGGGGGAGGCGACGATGAAACTCCGATCGGACCTTATGTTCGCGCATTGTGACTTTTCGTCGAGACGCGGAGTCCGGCATAATTGGCAGAAGGGACGTAATATTTATTACCGATCCGAGGGAGGAGGGGAGGGGTGGCAAAAAGAAAGATCGTAATGGCCAACTGGGGTATAAACTGCACCGGCCTCTTTGCGGTTCGTTAAACGAGCCACCTTTTCTGCCGAGAGGCGTCGAAAAAGATGCGCGAACCGATCGTAGTTTATCTTTTCTCTTTCTTGAATACAAAAGTTTTTCACGTAACTAGAGAAAAAACATTTAAAGCAGCACCCACGGCAATAACCTGTTCTCTCTGTAAAAACATGAAACATTTTTATTCATAGAAAAATTATTTTTTCCAGTTCTCGAGTGTTGTTTTGACATGTGCTAATTGTGAACGCACTCATTACACCTACGCGGAACACCATCTATTTGTCACCGATGCGACGAGTTATTCTCGTCTCGGCCGTGAGCGCTTTCGACGAATCGCGGTCTTATCTCCCTCATAGACCGATGTCTTATCTCCCGCGTTAAGCGGATTTAATTTGCGTCACGAGCGAGGAGAGACGCGCGCTGCTCCTTCATCGTCTCGAATATCGCTGTTAAAATGTGGGCGCGCTCGTCGCCGACAGAGGCAAGTCTTGTCACTACATAGTGTCACTAGGAAAGTGGGCGCGTACGGAAAAGACGTCGCAAAAGTTATTTTCCGCTGACGTTATTCTTACGAATGTACGGAAAAGGAGGAAGAGGAGGAGGAGGTTGAAGTCAATATTTTTCCTATAAAAAGAATTTTGTACAATGGTTGTAAAATTGTTACACTTTATATACACAATCACTGGTATAAAAAATAATATTAATGTAATACTTGGATTTTGAAATAACGACGCTGAGTCTTCTCAATTTAAACTTTATTACACAGACGCAAGAGAGCGGAAGTTTCACCCCGTAGAAGTTCGTGTAAGTCCGAGCGTACGCGCGCGCACTCGCACCGTCACTCTCGCTCGCTTTCTCTCCCTCTCGCACCACCGTTCGCGCGCGCTCGCGCGCGCTTCGTGGGTCGAGTGAGGGTATAATAATAACGTTCGGTAAGTACGTGTTTGTAGTTACCCTGAGGTGAGCTACCCCCGGAGAGGCACAAGAGAGCCGGGAGGCCCCGCCTTCGTCGGCGTGGGGTTGGTTGTCACGGGGGTGGGACATTCGGGGGCGGATCTTCGTATCAGTCCCGAGTCTCGATTTAGCGCTCTCGTTCACCGCGGGGTGCCAGAGAGAAAGAGGGTGACGCGAAAGAGGCGCGCGCGAAGAGTACGCCGCCGATTACGCACCCCGTGCGCGGAGGACAGTTCGGGCTCGCTCGCGAGTAAATCACCCCTGAAACGTAACACGTCCGGTAGTCAGCCGCGACAAGCACGAGACAAGTATCGTCGCGCCGTCGGGAAGTTTTTAATAATCGCGGTGCCGTGTCAGGAAGTTTGAAGCAGACGAAACATATCGCGCGAAGACGCGCCGGAGCACACGAAGAAATCGCGTTACCGTTGCTCAAAGAAATGAGCGTGAATGAAGAATCCAAGTATCATCATCGAAGAATCTAGTTGTCGCAATAGAATAAAGCAACAGTTAACAGATGAAGAAGCGATTTTTTAATAAATTAATTCTTGCTACATAATTAAACGTAAATACTATGTAAATTATCGAGATTTTATCGTGGCTAAAGCAGCGAGTGTTTGACATATATCAAGAAGAAACAAGTTTTTTTTTGTTGCGACCGAAGAATTTTCTCGTAGCAGCTGAAGAAGAGAAGAAAAAACTTGACGATCATTGATCGTCATTTTCGACGATCGTGACCAGAGTCGTGAGACCGACGTCGCTTCATCAGCTGTTGACATTTCAACTGTATTTTCAGGTATGCATTTGCACTTCAAAATTCTCGGATGATTATTGTTTTGGGTTTTATTTCTTGAACCTATCTCGATTTTTTTTTTTTTAATTTACATTTCTTTTATTTTAAAAATACAAAAGAAAGTTGCGAAATATATATCGTTCGTTTGAAGTTCCAATCGCTATTGCGCGCCCCGCTACATTTAGGAATAATTCTAACGACTTTCGGTGCGAGCTCGAAGCGGAATCAGTGTCGTAAAGAGCCCCTTTCGGGCGCTGTTAAATAAATTGATAGTCGATTCACGAGTGTCCCAAGCAAACTGGTCCCACGAGAATATGCGCGGGGTCGTTGCGCCGCCGTGCAGGGGTGCCGAGCGAACAAACACCATAAACTGTTTGTGCTCGGGATTAGCCGCCGCCGGTTCGCTTCCCGCGAAGAATCTTCGAGAGGCGACAACCTGTGCCGAATCGGCACCTTAACTCTTTGACGTGTTTCGCGCGATAAAATCTGAGACAGAGACTGAAACAATTAAAGCAAATCTAAACTCGGCTAAAATCTTTCTCGTTACACGCAGCCGTAGAACGACACGTCGTGTTCATTTTCTCGAATAGACTTGTGAAATTATTTTAGGACAAATATAATAATTATTGTGTGATAATTATTTTAGGACAAATAATAGACAAAACGGATAAAACAACGGGCTTTTTAAAAGTGAACAAATTGCTAACAAACAGATGGCTTATGATAGCCAACAATCGACATGCAGAAAACGTTCCGAAGTTAATATTTAAGTGCCGACGACTCGTCTGGGCTCAGGTGCGACCGGAAAGTTTTCGAAAGTTTCTGAATCGTTCTCTCAGAAAGACGTGCCTCGCCTAATTTTTTGGTTGGCTAGGCGCGCGCGATTTATGGCGTCAGCGGACACACTTAAAGTTTTTTAAACGAGAACTTTGGAAAGTCGTCTTTAAGCTTTAAGCGATCTAAAAGTAATTTAAATAGCACCAATCTAGAAAGTTTGGTTTGTACCGTTACGCGTTATTTCAAGAGATAGATTTTATTGTTTGTTCTTAGCGCGCTTTGTAAAATTGTCATTTTACACACTTGTATAAACTTGTGGATTTTTCTCTCTAATCATTAATTGATGTCTTTCATTTTAATAAAGTAGTTATTTTTGTTATTAATATTTTTGTTATTAATGTGCGTAAAAATAATTTTAATTTTTTTGAAAAACAATTTTTTAACTCGCCAATTCAAGTTATTACACTCGTTACTCGTCAATTCAGTTTGTTATAAACTCTCGTAATTTTCTTTTTAAACAATCAGCTTCCGTAAAATTGCATCAAATAGCTCCTGCTGTACTTTTATTATTTTTTAATTGTAAAATATCTAAATGGCTTCGGAAAAATGACGGAGTTCAACTTGACGCATAAAAATGACAATCGTAAAAAAAACTACAACCCAGCTTACAAAGCAACAGGACTCGGCTCTCCCCTGGGCGGAGTTAAGTACTTATGACGATCAGAGAGTGCATTCCGGTTATTAAAATTATTATCCGAGTGGCATTTAATCTCCTGATCCTCTTGACGGAGCAGCCGATAGCAGCCCGCGGCGTTATGTTGCGCTGACGCCACTCTAGATGATAAAATTTTAACGCGCGCGCAGATACAAAGGCCAAAGGATTAGCGTGCTTTCGTCAAAGCTGCACTTTATCGCAGATGGAGAGAGAGGAGCACATTAAGAATTAACGTAACTTTACAATAATAAACGTTGCCAATACGAAATTAATATAAAAGCCAAACGATCGCGCACGCAACTTCGCCACATTGGCATCGTGTTCTTGCCAGTTTCTCGAAATTATACAGACTCGTCCAGCTCACGTGGATGATGCCTTACACAAGTTCCCAGAATTACGAAATATCGAAGATCTTTGATTGTTAGCGCAAGCTTAATCGGTGCGCGATCGGTTTAGATCGAAGTTGAGAGAATTACATCCGGACAAGCATCCGTTCGAATCGGCGGGATTAATTGCGAGTGTCGTCAAAACGCAATCACCGACGATGTATTAATATACTGATTACATCGCGCGCTTCGCGTTGTCCGGCAAAATTACACACTCGCGATTCACATCACCGTCGGCAAGACACACCGGGGGTGAAGAGGAGTAACCGCTCATAAATTATGCGAAGATTCCGAAAGACGCGTACAATTACAGAGAGAAGGAGAAAGAGAGAGAGAGAGAGAGAAGGAAGAAAAGAGGGAGAGAGGGAGGGAGAGAGAGACCGATATCGCGCGTTCTACGCGAGCTGAAGAGGCCGAGAACACGTCGAGAGGAGAGTGCGCGCGCGAGAGAGGGAGGATTCCCGGGGCGGGGGGAGGGTTAGAAGACAGAGAAGAAGAGTAGTCCCGGAAAGAGAAGGGTGGAGGATAGTCATGATGGAAGGACGGAGATTTAACAACGTTACAATGAACGAACGAGCGCTCCCGTCCGCGTCGCGCCGCGTCGGCGGAGTCCCGGGATCGCAGATTGAATTGTAAAATAACCGAGAGGGGAACAATGCGTCCCGGTACAACATTGTGTTTGCATTTAAATAATCCGCGAGCCCGCGGGTACGTAATCCTGAGAGAACGCCGCCCGCGACTTTCTCGGTCCCCCTTCCGTCCCTCTCCCTCTCTCTCTCTTTATTCATCTCGCGCGCGTGCAATCCTCGACGGTCCCGGTGACATTTCTGAAGTGACTCGCCTCTCGCGTGTGTAACGATATTGAAATTTAAAGGTGTCTCAACAAGTAATTTAATTGTTAAGTTTAATTGAGTGAAATATTGCTACTAATCGTCATCGCGCAAACGCGGTCTTTTTCGGTAATTGCGGTTGAATTTCGTTAAACCGCACTATCGCACAATTGTATTTTTTCAAACAACAAGGAAAACAAAGGGGTTTAATACTGGTTCCGTAGAATATTGTTTCTTAATCCGAGAGACGGTTATCGGCGGACGGAGCCAGCGAATTCTCGCTGGCCAACCAAACATCGCGAATCAAACGATCTCTACGACCGTTCTCTCCCTATCCGGTCTGCACTATAATTGTAAGTAGCGAGTAATTAATGCGGTCGATTCCAGTCCGATCCGTCCGACCGCTGACCAACGGAATTCGCGAGGCTCGTCGGGGCGAGAAGTAGCGTAGAGCGACGCAAGAGAGAGGGACGGAGGGAAACGGTGAGGAGGGGCGAAACTCGCGATGTAGGCAGCGGGGATTGTTCCGGGTCGGGTACCGACATTGTTTCACGGTGGATGAGAATTTAATTTGCACGGTACGAAGAGAGGAAGCAGCGACACGGAGGAGGATGAGGAGAAGGAAGGAGAGAGGAGAATGAGGGTGAAAAAGAGACAGAGCGCAAGAGGAGAGGTACAAACGAGAGAGAAAGCGAGAGCGGAGAGAGCGAGGGAGAACGGAGGACGCTCGGATGGGTGCTGCCTTGTTTAAGCGTGGGTGGGGGTGTCAAATTGAATTACCCCCTCGTACCACGGCTCCCCGGGGACGTTTGCCGGGGCGCTGGCGCTCCCGCGCTACCTCCGGACGTCACGGGGTTGCATCGGTATCTCTGTGCTTGTGTGTGTGCGCGCGCGCGCGCGTGTGCGTGTGCAGAGACACTATAATACATTTATATGTACGTGCGCGCGCTACCTTCTCCACGGAGGCGTTTTCAATTAAAATCAACACCAGGGGTTGGCCCCGACTCCGTTGCACCCCTCTCTCGCTCACCCCTCTCGTCGTTCTCTCGCTTCTCTCCTCGTCGACGTGAACCGTTTTGATCTCTCTTCTTAATCGGCGTACCTGGTTCCACGATGCCAACCTTCTCACCCCCTTCGAATCCACCTTTCCGACTTTTTCCTCTCCTTCCCTTTCTCTTCCCAATCCCCCGACGCGTATCTCTTGTCTTATACGCATTATGTTATTACTTCGGTTATATATATATACATATATATATATAACTGTACCGTTCGTACACAGAGTTCCGAGTTTCGTATTACGTTATTTCATAGAAATACGAGCGGAATTGTTGCAGTGATTTATTTGTCGCGCGTATTCATTTCCATTACGTCGAGAAAAATTTTTATCACACAGTTTTTATCGCAGACGAATATACATGGTTTTTCTCTTCAATCTTTTCTGTTTGAAAAATTTTCTCTCTCTCTTTCTCTCTCTCTGTTCGAAAATCTTCGTCGCGTGTTAAACTAACGACGGAGAAACCTCCAGTCACTTATTAAAAGCACTCGGGAATTTTTCGGCCTCTTTCGTCGTCTCCTTTAAGAGGATAAAGAACTCGATTCGCGGAGGCCGGCTCTCATTTTCGCCTTTAGCATCCCGTCTTTTTTCTTTTTTTTTTTTTTTTATCGGGCGGTCCTCGCGAAAGGAAGTCGGTGGAATCTCTGGCGAATCGTCCTCTTTGAGGAAGGTGGAATCTGGCGAATCGCTCGTATATTCCTTCTTCCGAATCTCCTGAAATTCCTTGCTGCTTTGACGCGTGGAAAAAAATTACAGGGAGCGCCGATTGGCAGTCCTCGCTGCTTCGAAGTTATTTTCTCGCAAATCTCTGCGCGCCTGAATCCTGAATACGGGGCATTATATCGCGTCACGTTGAGTTTGAAAAAAAAAACAAGTAAACGTAATTATAGGACGTAAAGAAGGACGCAAAACAAATTCTCCGACGCGCTGCAAACTTTTGAAATGTACGTTTGAATTTAATTACTAAGTTATAATTTATTTATACATAAGATCTTATTCTTTAAAACAAAAAAAAATCGACATTAGAAAAACAAAACGAAGTATTTCAGTACTTTGATCTAACATTTTTCAATGTGTTGAATCCGAGCGGAGACATTGTTGTTCACGGCGCGATTAACGAATCATCCAATTACCGATTACGGTAAAAAGAAGCTGGAAAGAAGGTTAAGCGGGAGAAAAAGGATTTAATCGCCCTTAATTCTGAGTTTCCGTAATTCGAAAGAGAGAGAGAGAGAGAGAAAGCGTGAGAGAGAGAGAAAAGACAGAACACGGCTAGCGCTTTGATCGCGCGAGTTTAATTTCAACGGGTCTTTGGATTCGCTTAATCACCGTCCGATAATTAAGGAGGACCCTTCGAGCGACAACGACGAGACGAGAACAACTTAATCACACCTTTCAATCGGCACGCGTGTTACTCATTCTTTCTATGAAGGTCCAGTGGATTAAATAAAAAATATCAAGGCGACACGTCAGTCAACTTTCTTTTGTTTCTTTTTTATAAACCGTATTCACACAAAATCTAGAACAGACGGTTCAAGTAGCCACAAAAATAGATTTACAACTAAAGGCTCGTCTACAATGGAGAGTTTTAGGCCGTAAGAAATCTATTTCCGCTGTAAAAGGTCAAAGCAGTAGAGCTGTGAATTTCACGAGCGTAAACGAATTATTTCGACACGGCTCGCGGCAATCGTCTCGCATTACTTTGAGGCGCTTGGAACCGCGATTTTCAGTAATGTCAATAATGCATCTTCTTCTTATACCGTAGCCTGCCATTGTAATGGCAACAAATTATGCCAAGATAGGCGAAATAAAAAGAAAATTCCAATTTTTTTTTTCAAATTCACATCTACTGACAAAAACAAACCGTTGAGGAAACTGCATTATCTTGCACGTAATCTCAAAAGTTTGTTTTCTCATTGACCGGCTTTACATCGTCGCTGCGCCGCTACGTCGTCTCTTTATTGAGGACAGACATGACCGTAGAAATTGCACTACTGGACTTGCGTCCTACCACTGCTTTACTGCCTACCGCCAATTCTATTGTAGACCTTAACCACGTAGAAGGCGATCGTTTATAATTCAACTCGCAATTCTATCAATTTCCAAATAGGTTTGCTTTCACGAGAGAATATCAGGCCGCGGGGAAGCTCTTCGACCTTTATCCTTTTGTCAAAAAAAAAGATCGAATATAAATGGGAGACGAGAGCGGCGCCGTTACCGCTTACGCCGTTATGAAAAGTCGCGTTACCGTTCGCGATTTAATTGGTCGGCGATCGCGCGCGGTAGTCGATCGGGATAGAACAAAAACGAGAAAGGCCCGCGATTTAATTGAGCTGAATGCACGGCCGGACGCGACGGCACGTCGCGGGAGAGGGAAAGAGAGAAAGAGAGTCCGATCGATAAAGTGTAATAAATATAATTACCACGAGAATGGCGAGGAGGCGGGCGCGGAGAAGAGAACGCTTTTTTCCCCCGCGCGAGCGGAAAACGCGGAATTTATTATCGGGACGCGAGAGAGAAAGAGAGAGAGCGCGCGCGCGCGGGCGTGACCGTAAAACATCAGAGATTATAATCAATCTCGCCCGATGATGATAAAAACCACGTTGAGAGGCGAATTATTGCCGCGTCGCATTGTCGATGCATTTTCCATTAGGTCGAATAGGCTTTCGGACTCTCCCGATAACGCGATATAGGTAGCGCAAAATTACAAACAATTCTCGAAACATTGTTAAAATTGTTATGATTTTTCGAACGCGATATTAGCGCGAATCGACGGCGCGGACCGACCGTGTTGTTTTCAAATGCACGTGGGAGGAACATTTAATTTTTAAGCATGTCGTTTATATATTTATTTCAATTGCTCTTTCACGTAAATGGAATTATTTTCTTCCGTTTGCTAAATTTAGATTTTAGCAAACGCTCTACGTATCTTCAACAGTTTTGAAAATACATTGTAGCGTGTTTAATTTTCAATAACGAAATTGTGTGATTATTTGTGCGAAAATCTTCGAACAATCTGGCGAAACTTTATTTTCCTCAGGATGGACGGTCCGGCGGTGCTGTCGATGCCGCCGCTGACTTCGTCGCAGAAACAGTCGGCACAGTCGCCACAGCCACAGTCGCATCCGAAACAGAATCAGGTAACGCTGAGATTTCAGAAATCGAATAGAGAAAAATTAAAGAGGGTTAAAAAAAAAAAACAAACTCACGAAATTGATGAAAACATAGAAAAAAATAAAAAGAATCGCAGCGATGGTAAATGATCTGAGAGCATCGTGGTGCATCTAAATCGATAGGAGTTGCAGGTGGGCACCGTGTCGCTTTATGGAATCCACATCGTGTCGCTAGTGATCGAGGGTCAGGAAAGACTCTGTCTGGCCCAGATCAGCAACACCCTGCTGAAGCAGTTCAGCTACAACGAGATCCACAATCGTCGGGTGGCGTTGGGTATAACCTGCGTGCAGTGCACGCCGGTCCAGCTCGAGATACTCCGTCGTGCCGGCGCGATGCCGGTGTCCTCGCGCAGATGCGGCATGATCACACGAAGAGAGGCGGAACGTCTCTGCAAATCCTTTCTCGGCGACAACGCGCCGCCTAGGTAAGTTGTAGAATTAGAAATGTGTCAGGGTTTGTTGTTCGACTCTTCGACCGATCGGTAGTACGAAAATAATTGGTCAACGCAGATTGCCGGAGGACTTCGCGTTCTCCGTGCATCACGAGTGCGCCTGGGGCTGTCGCGGCGCCTTTCTGCCGGCTCGGTACAACAGCTCGCGCGCCAAGTGCATCAAGTGCGCGTACTGCGGCCTCTTCTTCTCGCCGAACAAGTTCATCTTCCACTCGCACCGCATGGGCCCGACGGACAAGTACGTGCAGCCTGACGCGGCCAACTTCAACTCGTGGCGCCGGCACATGAAGCTGACCGGCACTCAGCCGGACGAGATAGTCCACGCCTGGGAGGATGTCAAGGCGATGTTCAACGGCGGCACCAGGAAGCGCTTGCTCAGCAACTCGAGCAGCTCCCGGGAATCGCCGAGTCCGGCGAAGCAGCCGAGATCGTCGCCCACCAGCACCCCGCAAATTCCTAGTTTGGTGCCGACACCGGCGCATCCCCGCGTGCCACCGTTCCCGGAACTACCGCTGCCGCTGTCACGAAGTCTCGTTATGGACTACGTGTGGCATCAGCATCAGCAGGCGGCGGCAGTAGCTGCGGCTAAAACACCCGGCCCTTTCGCCTTTCCGCCTTACGCTCTGCCCTGGTTGACCAAGCGGAGTCCTGTCCTGTTTCCTGGTACGGTGCGAGAAAACGCATAAATAAATTGCTTTATTTTTCACGTGATCTGTCGCAGATGACGATCACAAATCAACTCCAATTATAGATAACTAGGCATTTTGAACGTTCTAGGACCGTTACCTCCGCCCATAAGCGGGTCCAGTCCCACGGAACCTCTACTCTCTACCGTCAATCCACCCTTACATCAGTCCGCGTTCCGTCCGGTGATTCGCGGACCACCTATCGTCGAGCCGACGGTCATTCCGGAGCGACCGGCGGACAATCAGAAGGACGAAAACTCCGACGATGAGGTCGACATCGAGACGACGGAGGACGATCCGGTAACGCCGCTCAACGCTAGTCTTCAGAATCTTCACTCCGCCTCCAATTCCGCAATGAGCAACCACAGCGGACGAAGTACGTCGCCGCAGTGCTGGAGTCCGCCTCGGGAAACGGTGAGTTTTGGTCTAAAACTAACTCGACTGTTGGGAAGATCGACGTAATTAAGTCGCGAAATTAAAAACCAGAACGGGTTTATCGAAAAGAAAACCAGAAAAAATCCACTTTTATCTGCGTTTTCACGATTGCATCTTCCGATGGCGTGCGGCCAGTCGATCGCGTGCACAGCGCGGTTACACACGCTGGTGTTGCGGCGTGATTGTGTGTGCGCGCGCGCGCGATTACGTCTTCGTCAACAACGTGGGGTGGATCCGCCAGTGAATATTTCCAGCGGAGGCGGTTTCGCCGCTTGTCGTCGAGTGTTTGCGATCGGCCGACGATAATGGTCGCGCCGTTGTGGGCGATCGCACGTGCGTTTCGATCCGCCAGCACGTGGCACGACACGGTCACGCTTCGGGCCCGGGCGTCATCGAGTTTGCGTGAAGTAGGTTCAAGTCTGCACTCATCGCGATCCTATCGAATTCTTGTGTGTGCTTCGAGAATTACAGTTTAAAGGCATCTGGGAACTGGGAACTCGTACAACTTACGTTACGATATCGAGGGATTGCAATTTTAATTGCACGAGTACATCCATTTTGCATGTCACTTAATTATTTTCTCTCGTTTAAAAATTGTGCAATTAAACTAAGAAATATATAAGGCCAATACGAGCCGTTCCCAGGATGTTGAGCGGAAACAGTACGTGTATCTAAATATATATACACATATAACGTGTTCACTTGTAAATTTTGGGAAAAATGCCTGGAAACGGCTCGTATTGGCCTTATATATTTCTTAGTTCAATTTTCACGAGCCTTAATAAGTTATTAATTGTTTAAAATT
>QVOA01024395.1:0-23617 GCA_014825685.1 Pseudomyrmex cubaensis
CTTGAATATTCAGCGAACGAACTGCGGAAACAAAACTGTCAGAGAGTCCCCAATTCGGCCGCGAGAGTAAAAAGAGAAAAGTTCTAAGAACCAAATGGTCGACGCTCAGCGGATAGGCGCTCGCGGTGAAAGCTCATCCATAATATATATAGAGCCCGCGCGAACATAAAATTCTCCAATTGCAAAATTGATGCGGCTTATGTTACCCTCTCTCCCTTTTCCGTTGGCAGTCAACCCCGTGTAACTTCGCAACAGCGGCGTCGGTGTCTGCGTCTACGACGACGCCACGGTCTCGCGGGTCTCCTCCTCGGTTTCCTGTAAAGCAACTCCTCATATTGTACAGGGACGCGTAATTCATTTTTTACCGGACTCGGCTCAATTATTTATAAATTGCTGTTCCCTCGGGGAGAGAGAAGTCCGCCGACCTGTCATCCCTTCCCGCCGATGCGACGCGTCGCGGCGTCGCGCTTCCCTCTCCGATGGCAACAGCCGGTAGTACACTACAGCACAAAATAAAAAGCAACGGCGCTTTGGAAGCCCCGTGCGCGAGCAGTCGTTAACTACCAGACACTTGGAGTGATCGCACGAGAGATGTAATTTGTAGTTCGGCGCGTGTTATTATATTTCGTTAAATGTGCGCGCGCGTGCACGCGCTGTCTGCCAGCTTTTATTTTTAATCCAACTTCAATTTTAATTACGTAGATACTTCTGCCGATATGATTGTAACGATAAGGCTTAAAATTAAAAGCAATTTGCCAGCTGCTTTTATTGCTCGATCAAACATAGTTCTAAGCTCTATATAATAAGTTCTAATTTCGTCTCCAAAAAGCGTATCTGACGTATGTGTCACGATCGACAATACGTGATCTTAATTGAAACAAAGTTAAACGTCCGTCAAAAGGATAAGATCTCAGCACGTAAGAGCTCGGCAAAGCGTGAAGTAGACGATAGGTCAATTGCACACTGAGGTCACACATGACCTCGCGCAGCACGCGCTCACGATCGCGACTCCGTAATCCGCGATCTTAATGACGCGCCGCTCCACATAAATTTACATGTAATTGTAGGCTTTTTCGCGAGCCTAGCAATTTCAGGTCCGACCGTATCGTAAAGGCGCACGCACGCGACGCATTTGTTTAACGAGTAACACCCCCGCGCTTGTAAACCGATTTCTCAAATCCCGGAATGTATTATTATATACACGTCAAAAGTTAGATTGTGTGTTAGAGCGGTCAGGCGGTTCAACCTGTTATCTAACGTAAACTCATTCACTGTATAATTATTAAAGTAGGTATAAACACCTCTTTAAAAAGTCCAAAAAATCTCTGTCTAAATATTTACTTATATTAAAGAAGAGAAAGAAAGAAGAAAAGAGAAAGAGAAAGAAATATTCAGATTTTTCTCTTATTTTTTGTGACCAATAATTGAAAGATATCTTTTCTGTAAACTCTACAATTATAAACTAATTATAATTTAAATTGCATGTTATATATAGCTTTATCTCTTACACTTTGAGTTATAGAGATCAATTTTACACTACTTCGAATTCTATTACGCGCGTGTGTGTTATTAGAAACCAACTGTAAATTACTGCATTGTAAGAAAATAAGAATAATTTTGAATTACGTTTGTCTCATCGTGTTCAGCGGCAACAGCGCATCGAACAACGTTCAAAGAGCATCACTGCGGTTTGATGCCCGGATCATTATTACGGGGACATCGTCTGCTTTGACTGCTCCCTAGAGAGCACGATCTCCCTTTCTACGTCTCCACGCCTCATCATCCGTCCTGTTTTCCTCCCCTTTTAGCGTGCGATCCGTTGTTTACAAAATCGACCAAGGACCGGGACAGTTTTCTTTTTAATATATACATATAATGATACCATATGCGCTTTCCGTTTAATTAGTCCCCTTTCGCGTTTGATTTTCTTTTCATTCAAGCGAGCTGCAAAAAGCGCGTAGCGAATTCTCTATAGTCGTGTCGTCTGAATTTCTTGAAATCGTATTTGGAGACAATATATCAGATCTAATTGTGAAATAAAAGTATATTTTATAAACTGAAACAATACTTGAATGAGAGAAACATGCTACATTTGATAGCAACAATATGATACGATAACGTACACAACCGATTGAGCACGTAATTGTTAAATTACTAATTAGATACAGTGGAAATATACAGCGTATTTATAAGTCGCAGATGTTACGAAAACAAAAAAACACACGTCGACGTGTTTTGTCGAATTAAATGTTGTGTTCATCGACGCGTGCGTGATTACACATTTTTGTTAAATAATCCTATTGAAACTGTCAAAAAGGCAGTCGACTCTAATTGATACAATTGGTTACATAACCGCACACAGTGTGTGCCATTATCTAAATATTTACTCGGTGGAACTCTGTATAATGATTCTACATATATATATATTGTAACGAAGGGATCTACAATGCTAAATATGAATAATCGATACGAAACACAAAAAACCTGCGCTCGCCAGAAATCTTGCCGAAATAAAAAAGAAAACGCTACATCGACACACATAAAACTCTCTTCTTATATATATTTTTAACTTTTATCTCAAGTATCTCCAAATATCAAAATGCAAAAAGTGTGCTACAGTCGTTTTTCATAAGGAACACAATCGTTTTTACACATGTGTTTGTGTTCTCTCGAGAAATACGTGAATAAAATAAAATTTAATGCGGTGACAGTGCGGGATTTCAGTACGACGTGGATTTCGCGGCGGAACCTATTGTACGAAATGCGTAAAGCATGTACACATACACACGTTGCAAAATATAACGTGTCATTAGAAAGCGCGAGGTCGTAGCTGCCGGGAGAAATCACGCGGGACAACGCGCGCGACAGCTCCTTTCCTTGTGTGATTCGTCAAAATAAAAATTTATTGGGACGGACCGTATCCGCGGAGAGTGACGAACGAAGTCGGTCGGCATTCGCGTGCGCTCGCGCGCGCACGAGAGAGAGAAGCGCCTTTTATCCTCGCCGGATACAATGCTCTACACTCACCACGTGAGCGCGCATCTCACGAGAGGACAAGGAGGACACACCGCGCGCGGGCGCTTGCGCGATCGGAGGCTACCCTTCAAACAACCTTGATATTAACCAGTTGTGGAGGGCCCATTGTCGGCTCTGGACTATGGACATTGTGCTCTCTTTGAGCGTCCCACAAAGAGCAACGGCTCGCACGCTCGGTGTGCGTGCGGTATTCAGTCAACGCGCGCTATCTCTCTGGGTCCCGGGGGCCAGTCCCGTGTGTATGCGCTCGCATACGTGTACACACGCGCGGCCTGAGTGCCGTTAGATTGCTGCTAAAAGCGCGGTGCCCGCAAGGCATTATCCATTGTGAGCGCGGCGCATCTCGAAAACGTAACGTCGCTCTCGTATCAGACGACCGTAAAGTCACCGGTGCGTCCGAGGTGAAGAGAACGGAAGAAGCGATTCTGATAAATTTATATTGGTATCGAAAACGCGCACCTGTCTGATTGCAATAAAAAACTGAACTTATTCGTGTATTTTTTACTCATAATATACAGATACTATAGACTATAATTTGAGAAACAACAAATGCTCGATAAATTAGAGAACAATTTCACAAAATCATTATTTTTAGTTTATTTAATTAAGCCTCATCAAATGTGTGTTAATTTAAGCTTTTTGTGTCAATAACGTGGGTTCACGTGTGTTATTCCACGGCCAAAATGTCGAATTCCGCGTGTTACATGTATATCGCTACATAATGTAACTAATAAAAAATGCGCGGAAAAAAAAACAACCGTGTAAACTTTTCGAGATCCCGACACATGGTCAGCGCCGAGCCTACAATCGAGAAGACGTGGGGTATATCACTCTCGAAAGTTATATACGTGCCACCCACTGGTTACCATCTTCCTTCCACGAAGGAAGACATTACAATGGATCCGCCATTTAAAACGCGAGGGATTTCTAGCGGCAGAGATTAATTAGTCGCGAGAAGTGCGTGCGGCGGCGTCAAGCGGGCCGAATTCGACGATATAGCGGAACACGTCGGATTTCTTGGGTACAATCGCACTCACACGCATCCGATGTTCCCCGCCGAAGGGGAAGGCGAGAACGTAGAAGAGGGAGAAAACGGGGGGGGGGGGCTTGTCGGGGGACGCGACCACGCATGCATGCCAAGGACTAACGCACCGGCGGCGGCACAATGCCGCGGGCCGCGATGAATGTGAGCATTAAACGATTATAGTCAGGGATTTGTATGAACAAATGAATGACAATGGCGTCCGCGAATGGCCGCACGGAGCGGCCGACGACGAGCTTGGCCTCTTGTTCCGCTCCTTCCTCTTTCGAGATTCAATGAGAGGCTAATTGGAGGCTGTGCATCGTTGGCTGCGAGCGAGCGAGCGAGCGAGCGCATCGCGAGCACTGGTAGCGCGCTCCTTGTATCTTATATGCGCGCACACATTATTCTCTGCCGACCGGTCCGCGCCATTACGCAAATTGCGATCATCGATAAACACGCTTCTATTATTTTAATCTTCGTTGTTTAATATGTATTGATACGACGCGGTATTCTCAGAGAGAAAGACAGAGAGAGAGAGAGAGAACCACTTGTAAGTTGCACAGGTATGTATAATACATACCTACGTCGCGCGCTGTCGTCATTGCTCCGATACATAAAAAAACATGTCTCGCGTACATACAAACGCCTTTTCTTCGTCTAAAAATATCACACGGGGTGCTATTAGCGCCCCGAACAAGTTTCTCTTGATGGATAAGTGAAGGCGTAGTGTACTCTCTTGTGGATTATTATTTCGGCACCATTGGGAGAGGTACCACAAACGGTGCCGTCTATCAATAGACGGCAATACGCGGCCGCGGCCACTTTATTCCCCGTGCTTCGTGTAAATCATATCGGTCCCATAAATCACGGTTTAAAAGGGATCTCGAGAAATCGCCGCGCGATTGAAGAAGCTGGCACCCACAATAAGACGTGACGCATATCGGTGAACACTCCCGACCAGATGTCTTCCAGAAGATCTTTTTCGTTCGATAAACAAACCGGCCGATATGCGCGGCGGTCGGTGTACAACGCGATGGCGTTGCCGAATCGAATTCCCGCGTGACGTGTTTTCTCGTCGTGGTCGTCGTCGTCGTGCTTCCGTATATCGCGAATGGACCGCGGGCGATCACGACGCGGCGAGAACGAAAGAAGAGTTTGGACCTGAGAAGAGTTTGGGTCGAAGAAAGAACGGTCGGGAACCGGCGATGGCAACCGGTCGGTTGATCCAGCAGAAGCCACCATCTATCATGCAGCTGTTGCTTCCATTGTGTTGTTAGTCTTACGTTACGCCGTCGCGACGAGAGAGAGAAGCCGAGAAGAGAGGGCTTCTCTCTTCTCGCGAGCGCGAAGGAGCCAAACTAACCGGAGCGAGTGTGCAACATGTGTTTGTCCCGCGCTCTCTCCCTCTATCCGCGCTTCTGTTTCTACTTCTCTAGATCGTTCTCTCTTTTTTTTTCTTTCTCGTGTTGCGTTATAGTGTTATTCTTCCGACCTAACTTGAGCTGCGACGAACGTCTTGGGAAGCGACCAGTGTTGGAACAATAGATTAAATTTGTTCTTTCCAACTTTTTTGTGTAATACTTTTGTTTCTTTTTTTTTTTTTCATTTTACAATCTTGATATTTTTGACGATGAATCGATACTTTTACAATGTGTTGGAAGAGAATATCCTTCGCGTGAAATTATCTCTCGCAAAAAAATTCGCGTACCTATACCGTAAGAGAACACGTTTCCCCCGTGTGCTCGACGTCGATATCGCAAGAAAACGACGTATTAATTTCGCGTAATGGACTAGGTGGATATCAACCGATGCATTCTGTACCAAGGAGTCTCCGGGAGTAATTTATAAATGGTCATCTTTCGGAACCCCAAAGCCACGCGCGCGCGGCTACGCGAGAGAAAGAGACGACGGAAGGATACGAGAGGGCGGGAGAGCGAAGAGAGCGAAGGAGAGAATCGTCGAGGGATACACAGAGAGCGAGCTAGGCAGAGAAAGGGCGTAAAGGCCACGGAAGGGGCCAGGAGTAGGGAAGCCGAGACCATGAGATGGAAAAGGGAGAGAGAGAGAGAGAGAGAGAGAGAAAGAGAGAAAGACCGAGACAGAAAGATAAGTCTTTGATGTCTAGCGGAGATATGATGATAATCATGATGAAGGCTTCCGCTTGCACGCTACAGCGGAATCCGCGCGCCCGTTACCTCCCTCTCCGCTCCGTAAGCCGTGGTGCGCGCGCGTGGTTTCAGGCCAGGTATCTTGTGTTCTCGCAATCAATATAACGGACGTACCCCGAGACGTCGATATACTTGCGGGTGACCTTACGTTAGCGCGCGCCCGTTGCGCCCGAACGAGAGATTCCAGATATGCAATGGGCGCACAGGTGCGTGAACGAGTTCCGCTTCCACCGACCGCGCCGTGGAACGCGCGCACGTTACCCGTGCCTTGAAGTAACGATGCTCGAGCACGAAATAAGTGCCAATTAGTGAAAATGGCTTCACGCGTCATTTCGGAAAATTATACGCGCGCAAAGACAAATAGACGTGCGTCGCGGAACCGTCGTGGAACCATTAATACAACAGTTGATACAATGTGTATCAGTGACATTTATAGCGGATACTTAGGAGATGAATGTAGGAAACGACAAAATGGCGTGGCCTGCTCACCAACAACTGATAGCGTTGCGATTGTACTGATTGTACTTTTTCCGCAAGTCATTCTTGAAAGTTTTTTTTTTTAGAAAAACATTAAGAGGATCAACACAATTAGCTGTACAATTAGCTGTACAATTAGCTGTACTTAAAAAAATGGCAAAAAATGTTTTTCTTTTAATTCGATAAAACGCTACGCAAGCGACAAAACTCGATAAATAAAAAGACCGTTCGTGTCCAGCTTGAGCGTGTCCGGTTAAGAAAACACAACGGGAAGTGGATACGTACAATAAAGACGATGACTCGTCGCGAGTATGTACGCGACGTATACCTACAAGAAGTGCGTCCTGCTTTCACGATAATCCAATGCGGGCGCGAGAAAGTAGTCGGTCCATCCGCCTTTATACATACCAATCGAATAGAAAGCCGCAGATAAGCTTTATAGTCGATCGAAATCGTAAAACGGCCGGACGGTGGAGTTTTAACGAGATGTACCTACCGCATATGATGGGAAATAGCTTCGGTGTTGTGTGAAGACGGCGCTTTTGCCAATAAAAAAATGTAAAATATCCATAACCGTTTGTTTACGTGGTGTATTTGATAGTCTTCAAACTCTGACGTTTGTGTGGTTGGATGTTACAATGGATGTTATATCTATGCATTTCTTAACGACGGAGAATCATTTGCATAAAAAACGACGAAGCTTCGCTACGTATGCGCGGGCACATTTCTCAGATGATCTCGGTGAAATTGCTTCAGAAGTCGATGACTCGTGAGAATACTCGCGTGTGTGACAACTTTTACCACGTTGAAAATATTCGCTTAAAATTCTTTTTGGAATTCTATAGGCGTTGGATTTTTGAAATATTTTTTACTTTGCAATCGAACGAGATAGCACATATACTGGCAGGCGAAATACGCGAATTGAGATGAGTCCGCTAATAGAACAGATCTTATCCGTGAGAAGAGTCGTGAGAATTTCGTGTAGAAACGTACGAAAAATTCGTGCCAAAACGTGCAAATTGGTTGTCCACCGTGCGAGATAAATTCTTCTATTTTATCAGTAAAAAGCGGTGAGTCGCACGGAATCGGACACTTTCATCAAATCGGTGCCACGTGTCTGGCCATTTGCATGCGTATGGCCAGATGCATATTCTCCGATTGAATATATTGCTTGCTTTCTCGCGCGGGATTATTTGGTTTGCGCGCGCGATGGTTTCTCCAATATAAAGATTACCGAGTGTATGCGCCGCTCCGACGTTCGATTCATGCAACCTCGCGGTGTTTCGCGTAAAAAAAAGCTCGTGTATCGCGCGAATATTGTATGCAGGTACGGAAAGAAAGAAAGAGAAAAAAAAAACAAACGATAGATACACGCATTTATTGTATACCGCAACCATATTTCCGAGGGAAAATAGCGCTAATGTCTCCTCTCTAGTGTGTATTTATTAAAATAAAATCTTTCACAACTTATATTCAAATTCCCGCAAAATCGCTCGTATCTTTAGTTGCTCGAAATTAAGATCGCGCAAGATCTTTTTGTGTATATAAATATTTCGCGGTGCTTCCTACGAACAGTCACATTGCATCGAGAAACGAATTTACTTCCAAGCCATCCGCCATATCCTTCGATGCACGTGACCCCGGTGTCTGCTCTCCGGAGAGTTTTACCCACCGAAATTTTATACCGTAAACCAGAAGAACGACTCCAACAGGGATGGGCGCACGTGCGCCGGACATCGTTACTAAAACATTAGACGGCACCGATAAATGGCCGCAATAATCCTGCGGTTCGACTCGCATCCGCGCCGATTGTAGAGTAAAATGCGACCAGGAGACTTCTCTCGTAGCGCTGCGCGACCCCGCAACATAAATGATCGCCCTTCTTTCTTGGCCGCGTCTCTATACTCCACGGGCCGATAAATACAGGTCCGCCGTACGGACGAGAGAGCTAGGCCCGGCCCACGAATTATAGGCGTTTTAAAAATATTGTTCCATCACTTATTCAGCAGCCCGGCTAAGGTATCGCTTTCCAATAGTATCCTTCGATCACAATTTCCCACCGGCTGTATTATTGAAGCCCACCCCAAAAACTCGTGCGGAGTCTAGGCGCCGCTATACGCGGCAGAATCGTCTACTTTGTAGGGATAGGTCGAGCGGATAAAAGGATGATGTACGATTATAGCAGTATCCGCGAGAGGCTGCTTTCTATTTTCGAACATTTTAACGTCGATTTCTTCAGTAAGTAGTCGAGCGCGATCGTTTAGGTTTTTCGTGTTCAATTCGGTAATTATTCTGTCGGTTGTTTTTGTAAAAAAATGTTATTTTTTTAATTTAAAATCGTTTTTCGAAGTTAAAAGATCGCTGACGCAAACAGATTGAAATCGCGACGTTTAAGTCGTCTGTCGAGCAGTTGCCTATCGATTATGTCTTCTACGCGATATTCGGCGGAGACGCGATTTAGTCCTTATTGCATGCCCAAGTATTGCTAGTCGCATTCCCAAGGATGTGCCGCGGATTATCCGCTTGTAATCTGTCACGAAACCGAAAGTTTTGATGATTTCATCAGAACTTCTGGATCTCGTCTGGAAATATATCCAACATGCATCGTGTGAACGCGACAGAGAAATTCTCAGCATTCGAAACTTCTCGATAGAAATTTCGGCCGTTTGTAACAAATATTCAGTCGTTCCGAGAAATCTTTGAAGCTTGAAGATTCGTTCTCTTTCAAAATACCAAACTTTAGCTTTAAGCCTTTTGTACGATCATAAAAAAAGACCAATATTTCAAAACAACGTGTGTTTTCTCGCTTAACGCATCGAACCGAATAAATCATCATCAGATTTCGAGCGACACGCAGCAATTTATTCTTCTTGAAAAATCACGAGAGTGATATTCGAGAAATACACGTAGAGATTCGAGATGTAAAGTCTATATTCATATTGCCATTTGCCGCGGCACTTCTGACAGATAGATTACAGAGATACGAGATTCTCGCCGTTCTCGGATGTGCCCGCTTTGATTCAGGCGTTAATGAGGACGAGCGATCGACCGCATCACGCATACATTAGGAACGGGCCGATCGGCAACCGGGATCGGTTGGTGATCGCCGCCGTTGATCGGTTGGTGATCAACGTGACTGTGCGCGGTTGCAGCGGCATGCCGCGCGCGCGTAACGTCGCGGCGGCAAGGCGCACGAGGACGCCTACCGGCGTCAGAAAGCGGTTAAAGAGCGGCTTCGCGGTAGCGGCGGCCGGACATGGGAATGAGAAGCTCAAGAGAAGCGGCGCTTTCAATTATTCCCCGCCGAACAATCCCACCGCTTGTTTCCTTCGGCGATTACATCTCCGAGTATTTATTCGCCTTCCCGTTCCACGCGCGCGCTATACGGGCTCCCATCGTTCCGCCGTATCTATCCGCTCACCCCGTTCGATGCTCCTGTTCGACGGTGCTTTCGACGGGCCGTTTCATGCGCTCGTTTTCAAGTCCCGACGATCTCTTCTGTTGGCGAAGAACCGCGCGGGAAGAGACGTGAGTCGGTCGAGCGAGCGAGCGAGAGCTCGCCGAGTCGCTCGCCGTTGTGTGTGCAATCGTGTTCTCAGTCAGACGATAGTTACGTGTGTAAACACACATAGTTGCAACAGTAATACGTTGCTTCCGTTTTGCTTTAACTCTCTGTCCAAATAATCTATACATAGAAAACGCTATATTGCGGAGAAAACTCTTTTTCTTCGCTCAGCAGAAATTAGTACCTACGTGTAAAATTGCACATTATACGCGCGCGTGAAAAGGAACTCAGGTGTGTTATAATCGAGATGTAATCTGTGAAGACAATTTTGCGCGAAATTTGGATTCGAGCGAGAAGTGTGTTTCCCAATTGAGTCGGTGATTTACACGCGCGTCAGAGTCTTGGGTCTAACGGCCGTTAGCTTGATCGTTTTAGTAATTTTGCTAATAAATAATATTCGTTGCCTCGTGTGTGTTCGCGAGCGGAAATTACGAGGTCGTTACCGGCGATTTATGAGCTTCGCTCGTAACAATGTGATACGAGTTGTGTGGGCATGTATCACGGGTATTATATACACGCGGGGTGCGATCGAAATACGATTAAAAATACACAGCGCGTCCGAATAATAAGTAGGACTTGTAGCCATTAGCCCGCGACCTCGCAACAAAAGCGTCGAGAAGTTGCGCGCGTCTCTCTCCCAATGTAGTCATTACTCTTTAGAGAGCGAGTCCATTAAGGAATTGTTCTCCATTCTCCTGTCTGCCTCGCTCGCATCACGGGAGAGCCGTTCCGAGAGAAGCCGGCTTGGGAGAGATCCGAAGCCGTGATTACACGCGCACGAATTATCGAGAGTTAATTGTAATCTTAATTAAGGTCTATACAGCGTGACTTCTCTCTCTTCTCTTCTCTTCTCTTCTCTCTTTCTCTGATGAATATGCGGTATGATAATTTCTCTTAAAAGATAAATAAACAAACCAGTGCGCCGTAAACATTACCTGTCTACCGTATACAACTTTGTTGCAATTTAATCTGTGGATGTTACAACAAAACTCTTGTCATGAAAAAAATAAAATTCTTTTTATTTGATTTTATATTAAATTAGTACACAATACATGTACTATACTGCAATTATGATTTGTGTTTCTTTTGTGTTTATATACCACCAAAGTTGTGTAATTATCTTTCAAACTTAGAAAGGTAAAAGCTTAGAGAGACAGCTACCGGAAATACATGTTGTCGACTCCGTCATAATCTCTGAAACATCATGGAGCTGCCGCGGTTAAGCTCAAAAGTGTAGTGTAGAAACAGCCTCAAATGTATGTTGTGTCTAATCTATTCTCGAGTTTTCTTCACGAGCTCGTATGGTCCGCACGTGTTTAAATTATTATATGTCTGAAATATGCGCGCGTATATAGATAGAAAAACGGATCGTTTGCGATGCTTTTCCGAGAGAAAGAGTTTTCAGAGATGATTGTTCTCTTCCAGCATAGTATTTTCCCTTTCCCTTCGCCGTTCTTCTATTAAAATGCATTAAACTGAGCATAATAACAGTTACACGCGCGCGCGAGCAGCATCATAAAATCACACACTTTGCGCACATTAACCTCCGTCACCGCGTAACAGAATAACCTCTATAAATCATCACAAACGGCGACTGTGAAATGTTAATATGTTCGCTAAATTTATCTCAAAACCGTAGTACTACGCACACATACACACACACACACACGTTATGATTGCAATTATTATAACATACTTACGGGTATAAGAACGCGCGTGTGAAACTTAACCGTACGTGTCGCGAGTTTGAAAGCTGGTCCGTCACTTCTTCGAAATGATGGCCATGACCTAGCTCAATCCGCCGCTTACTCGGGTTTCTAATTTCGAACGGTTGCATCCTTTGACGGAAATAGCGCACGGAGTCTTGCACCGGAGAGAGTCACCCGTTCATCGTTCGGCGGCGTCGAGAAAGGGCAAACACGGAGATCGCCGATTTGTCCGGTAACGTCGCGTGGCAATCGAAATTTTTCGTCTCCCTTGACACGGGACGACGACGTGACGCGGGAAGTGCGCGTTGCATTTATTACGTAGTCGCATGGGACCGGTGTGTGTGTGTGTGTCATCGGAGAGACGGATGCGGCAGCGCGCCTGCAATCGCTCACTCGTGTACACGCGCGGCAACTCCTACACGCGCAGCCCGTACATCACGCGTATCGTTGCACATTGCGCTGAAAAGCTAAATTTACATTGTTAAATTGTGCCACCGCTTCCGTCAAGCGTTCCAGCGCGCGACTTATTCGTATCCACGTTAGAAGTACTCGCGCGCACTTTGTCTCCCGCGTCTCCCGCATGTGTCATTAAATGTTCGCTACTTAGTCACTTCGTGAGACACTTCGAGAACGATTCGAAAATTCACGACGAAACGAAGTCGTTCAAATTGAGTTGATTGATCGTGTGCATAAATATTCATTTACTTTAAACTTATACATTATTGTACTTAATATATATATTTATACATACATATATATATATATTATATGTACGTGTCAAGAGCTCGGACTCTTTCGTGAACTGTTAAAAATTTATTCATTTCTCGTAATTACACGTTGGTGCTATATAACGGAATATGAAATCAAGTCATTAGTTACGAATGGGTAAACTCGTAACGTACACTTACGAGATGGCTCTCTCTTTCTCTCTCTATTCCATCATTATCACAATTTAAATATTTCTACACTCGATTACTCGAATACCGGCAACACCTTCGATATATTCCCCCTCAATTTTCATTAATCGCGCGTAATTTCTGCGCGCGGAATTTTTGAAAAGGCGCCTTCGATTTCGCAATATATTGAAATGTTGCCGGCGCATAAAACCCCGACGCATCGTTTTACCGTTATCGATCACTATAATGTATATAAAGACCGCTAAGTGTCTCGATCGCGGCGCGTCGATTTTCCAATTATCTACGCACGCGTTCCACATTACGCTTATCGAACAACGGTATACGCGCGCGGCAGCAATGAGGAAATGTCTTCGTGGCTGCGCGCGAGCATTGCTATTACTGTACGCCGGCGTGCGCGAGAGCGCGCGCGCCTCTAAATAATGATTTCCGTCAGTACGACCTTGGACATGAAAGAAAGTATTGCCGTAACGATGGAAAAAGGACGACGTGGTGGACTCCTCTTCCTGGACTTGTTCGTATAAGCCTCACTACTCGCGATACAGGATATAACATACACCGGTATTGCGGCGCATACCGGATAAATCAAACCACTGACAGTGCCTAATGATCGGACAAAGCTATTGACAACAAAGACGCCAGTAATCGAGAACCGTGAGACGCAAGATACATCGCGTTTAACCTTCTCAGTCCCAAGAGACGAACCCAGATTTTTACCAGTTACGTAACTTTGCACATATGCCCGCAATAAATATAAAAATCGATGCAGAAGTTAATGATTGGCTTGTTGTAATCAAGTTGTAACAATATACTATTGCAATGAAGACAAGCAAGAGCGATTCTGAGAAAGCGGCGCATTTTTGTGTAATTTCTCAAGTGAAACGTAATCAAGCGAAGCAAAGAAGTCTTCGATGACACGATTGAGCCTCTGTTTTGTTCTTCCAGAGTGCTTGATAATAAAGAAAATCAGCATCGTAATATACTTAGAGCGATCATGCATAGTTAGCAGCGTCTTCTGTTTCCCTGAAGTTCCGTACCTGAACTTCATAGCTGTGAGCGCGTAGGCGTGAGAGATAGCCACGCAGAAAGGTAAAAAGAAAGATATTGCAATGGCTGCGAGAAGAGATAAGACCGTGGGGAAGAAGGAGCGAAAGAGAATAAGAAGCAGCAAAATAGAGAAACAAGAGAAAAAATATTTTGTCGTCGTCGTCGTCGTCGTCGAGGATGCAAAGTGAGGAAAGGGAAAACGCGCAGGGGCGAAGGTAAACGGAACGCGCGTAAACAGGCATGTGGCCCGAAGGTGCGAGATTTAATATCTCTCGTTTCGCGTTTGCGCGTTTACTTTAACGAGCGATCGTCAAATTAAATTAAACGACATACGCGGAGTCGTTAAAGGACGGCATCGCAGCATCAACCGCGACGGATATGCGCGCCGCGGGCGGCCGATGACGTTTCCTCGTCGCTGTCGTTCGCGCGAAGATGCGCTGACGACCGCGAAGATGCTGACGCGCGCGCGCCAATACTTCTCTTGCCGATGTTAACCATTGTTGCGCGACCGATGACTCCGCGCGCATCGAACACGATGGGAAATGATCGAATCGCGTCACTTCGCGATTGCGACGCGTCTCGACTAAGTCAATTACATCGACAATAATTCGCGTGGAGATGAAAGACGAGCCGCCACGCGTGGCGCAAGATATCTATATAATATAGTCTCGATTGTAATTATAAGCAGACAATTTTGTCGCGTATAATTAATGCGTCATTTAATTGATGTTTTGTTTACATATGTACATCGTCAGTAAATTGTTGTCATATTGTTTGATTGCAAAAATGTTACGCTCTCTCATCGTACAATCGATAAAAAATTTCGTGACACAAAACATCATTGTTACAAAAAAAAACATGTAGTGTAATTTGACAATACGGGAAAAAAACGATTTGCGGTGCGAAGACAGAAACGTCGCGGATTCGAAATGTGTACTATATAGTCGCGCGCTCAACGCGAGCGGGATGTTTTGTGGTGGCAATTAATAGTAGATTAGCGGCTCGTGCACGGTGCAAAGAGGAAGACGTGTAGGAGGGCTGGAGTGTGGATCAGGCGTATTGGGAGCGTGCACACAGTAGGGAACGGAAAACAGAGTCTGGGGAAAGGTCGAAATTGGGGGTTGCTGAAGAGCCATGGGACTCGCCCCGAAGCGAAACCCCTGGCCGGGGGGATGTGGCGGGGTGTCGGAGGGATGAGATTACACACGCCGCCTCGGGGATTACCACACTCTGATTCTCCGATAAGAATGTCAAAATAAGCTGCCTCACACTCCCCCCCGCGCGCCACGTATATAATCTCTCTTCCCGCCCGCCGCTTTTCCTGTTCGCTCGATGGACGCTTACGAGCCGCGTAATTACATTGTGACGAGCCCAACCGTCCTGATCCTCGTTACGGCGAAGCCGTCGTCACGATCCGTCTCACAATCGGTGATGACTCGAATTATTCCGTACAAGTCGGCGCTGTGTATCCTGTGATTCATTATACAGGATATGCACATGTAAAATGTGCATTGTACAGTTTGCACATCACACGAATATCACAGAAATATAAATATTACAATGAAAAGTAAACGTTACGGCATATGTATACATTATTTAATTTAACTTTTTTGATAAAAAAATTCGCGCGTTACTTACAATAAAAAAAAATTAATCTTACATAATTTTCCACGCTTACAAATATTATTCGTTTATACATTTTAGTTTTTTAATTTTTCTTAAATATTATTCATGCATAATAGTACATTTGTCTTTTTTTTTTACATGTGCATACAATTTACCGTAAGATTTACAGAAGTTAAGAGCATAAATTACGTTTAACGTACGCTCTCTCGCTCGTATGCACGTGTGCCGCACGACGGTCTGTCGTGTAAATCAGTCGGCCGCCTCGAAAGCAATGTACGCCATCGGAATTTTAAATATCGCTCGAAAACGAGAGAGACATCCTCGGACACGGAGATTTTACTCTGGGCTAGATAATCCGGAGAACATATTCGGTCATAAGTACACCGACGAGAGCGTAGCGCATAAATCACGACTTTGGATAAGCGAAGACGTGCCACTTTTCACGGGTCCCGTCTAACGGTCGCGCAAACAATCCCAGTGCGCGAATAAAAGCGAAAAAGAACGAGCTCGGACACTGAGCCACTCAGTCGTTTTCTAAGTCGACGTTGAAGAAGCACCGTATTTTCATTACGTGAGGATTACTTAACTCACAATTTTTTTTCGTGAAAGAAAGGAATTCTTGAATTACACAATTAGTTTTGTTTGTCATATTCACACGAGTCATATTCTTAAATTCTTATGGACAAAACCAAGTGTCGAGATGTACAAGCGGAATGTATTCTGTGCGCGCGCGTCTATTTAACAACCACAATGAAATATTAAGTCGTAACAGCGCGGACGTGTACACACAACGTTACGGATGCATCGATCTTCCCCGGCGGTCGAGAGCTTTCGCAAGAAAACGATACAATAGACGGAGAATGACGATTATTCAGTCGGGGGAGGAAAAGAGGGGTGGATTATGGAACGTTTATTGAGGCTAGCTGCTGCTGTCCCCAGCGGACAGATCGGGTGGTGGGGCTTGGCTTTTTTTGCGTGAGTGTGCGTGTCGTCACGGTACCTCTGTGCGGGATGGATGTTGACATTGGCAGATCTGCTCGTGGATTAAAGCTTTGTGTCGTACAAAGCGCCGCCACAATGCCCCGTGTCATTGTATACAAGACCTCATATTCCGTCTCTCCGCCGATGCAACACCCTGCAGGGATGTAATAACTCGGTCGATTCCCCATTAAGGATTCAGGCGCACTCGAGAGAAGCACGCGGGTCTATGTATACCTAGTAGTTGAGAGAGAGAGAGAGAGAGAGAGAGAGAGAGAGAGAGAGAGAGAGAAAGAAAGAGAGAAAGAGACAGGCGGATTTCGTCCGATCGCCCTCGGATTCTCTATCTCGGACGTTTCAAAGCGCGTGAGAGTTTCGAACTAGAGCCAAGCTGATTTTGCGAATCAGCCTTGCCTCTATCGAGTGTTTCGACTATGTCAAAATACGCGAGTATGGCCCGTTCCCGGACATTAATTCAAAGACCACGCGAGTTTCTCTCCAATTATTGCGCGGGACTTATATCCGCGGGACTTAGATCTGACAAATTCTAAGACTTGCGGATGCGACATCCGAGACGTATCGTTTTGTCACGTGATCGAACAAAACGATATTTCCATATCTTTTTTAAGAGAAGAAACATTAGTCATTATTTTAACAAAATACAAAGCGACAACTCATCAGATGCTGTCATGATTAGAGGAAGGTCGGATAGTTCCAAACGGCAAGTATCTCAGGACACTAGAATTTCTTTGCAATTGAGCCAAAAACAAAAACAAAGCGTTATATGTAGAAACAAATGCAATTATGCTTTGTTTTTGTTTTTGGCTTAATTGCGAAGAAATTCGAGTGTCCGGGGATACCCGAACTTTTCCTATAGCTAGTGAATGACAGAGTAGTAATTGTCTACCTATGAGAACAATAAAATTCTTTTACAAAGTATAAATAAGTTTATTTCCTAAGTTCGCCAAGTAAATGTGAAGAAGAAGAGTGTGTTAAAACACACACACACACACACATACTCGATATAAACGAGACAAAGTAATACCTCATCTCAACAGAGATATAACACCTCGGCTATACGAGGTTTTCTGCGAGCAGCGCAAGTCCGTCTTAATCTCAATCTACGTGAGGTCCAACGACCTTCGATCTCCGCCTAAATTGCGTTAGTATAGCCTCTCTACTGCGAGGCGAGACGACTTTCGGACCGTATACGTCAACGTTGACTATCGGCCCGGTGCTAACACTCGCTATCAACAGCGAGCTGGTCTTGGTGCTGGTCTTCTCTGTGTTTTTAGTATTTCCCGAAATGAAGTTGCGAAAAGTGAGATGGTCGGGCTACGGGCACCTAACGCCGACGATGGCTGCGCAACGTCGGCGTTGGCGGTAGGTAGCTAGGTAATATCTTCGTAAGCTCCGTCTTTTATGACAGGACTGGAGCGCCTCTCAAGGATATTGGTAATCTTCGGGCTGGCTGTAGTAATATCGGCGTCGCAGTGATCTCTCGCCCCGAAGATCCCCTTTCCACGCGATCCCCTTCCCCGCCGCCATTTCCTCTTTCACAACGTTTCATCCCCGCTTTCCTCTTGTCACCTTCTCCATTCCCCGCGGCTCTATACATCGGCACAAGTCCGCCAACCACCTCTTTCCGTATGAGAGCCAAGACTTCGAAGAACCGTCTCCTCTCTTACCTGCCTCTCTCTCTCTCTTTCTCTCCCTTTCTCTATTTCTATCAACTACCCCTTGCCGCTTCTGCTCTCTCCTTGCCCTTTCTCTGTCTTTGACTCTCTTCCTTAGGGCGGACGTATTGACGCGGCTTTGCAGCCACATTTCGAGGTAAGAACATACAACGTATACGTACATTTCCTCCCTCGTTTGCCGTTCTTACCTCTTTTTCTTGCTTCGTTGATATTTGCGTTTTAATTCAGTCGACTCTGTATTCGTTCGGCGACGGCGACATTTTTGAACAAACTGAATTTAAAGTTACAATAACAATGATAAGGCAGGTCGGTTTCGATCAAAATAGATGGTAAATAATATTCAAGAGAATATATTACGTTAAATTTTATACAATAAAATTTACCATCTATTTTGCTCGAAACCGACCTGCCATCATTGTTATTGTTATTCGCAAAGCGAGCTATTTTGAATTTACTCGTGAATTTGAAGTTTTTATTAATTTTACCATGTAAACGTAACGATCGTTTTTAACCGTATTTTATAAATGGAAAATATAATATATGTGCATATAACATTTTTAACTATTCTAAATGTGTGAATCGTAACCTTTTAATAGACGCTTCAAGATTTATTTATTCCGTTTTATGTAACATTACTCATTTCGCTATTTGTGGACGTTTATTAGCAATCAGTTTCGAAATAACGTGCGCGATATTCTAATTTGAAAACTTCCTTATAGGATATCGTATCCTGAACAAATTTGTCACGCGATCCCCGTTCGTGTATTAAACCGCGCGAACTATATCATCCGTGATGCGCGAATAAGGATTGTGAAAATTACATTTTGAACGTCTTCTGATCCTAAGAGCCGCGTAATGTGCGTTCACGCCGTGGTGTGTGTACAAATGCGCTTAGTAATTCATTCTAGCGACGTTATTGCAGGCAAGAGTTATGGCTCGGACGTAACGAGAGAGCCGTCGATCGGTTCGTTACGTGTAGAGAGCCGGCGCATGAGAAAGCCCAAGATAATTGGATAGCGTTCGATGAATTGCTTGTGCAACAATGGGACAGCAGCAAGACAAATCGCGCTTGCGTTATCTACGACAGGAGGAGCGACTATTCGCTCTATTTTGTTACACACAATACTTGTCTCTCTTTTCTTTTGTTGCACGCAATCTCCGGAGTGGTTCGACATTTTTTTATCAATGTATTTGCAAGTAACTTACGAAATCGTCGAATATACATCAATTTATAGAACGCGCGTTGAAAAACGCGCCGAGACATTAATTGTTCGCGCGACAAAATACTTAACTTTTTATGTTTTCGCACGTCGTAAATGCCTAATTGCATCTTAACGCGGTTAATGAATAGAGTCGGTCGCATCAGCGATAAACACAGTCGTACATTATATACAGGAATTTTCGTAATAAACGTATTTATTACGCTGAAAACTAGCACGTTAACCGCGCGATCCAAAACGTTTGTATAAAAGCCTCGGGAACGTTTATTTTTCCTGTTAACAAGTTTTCCGCCCTGCCCGGTTTCTCGTCGTGGTTGTGTCGCGCTTCAGATCTCTACTAATTTGAGTCTCCACAAAAGTCCTTTCGTTAGCATTCTCCTTTAAGAAAGAACGGAGATCGCGACGCTTAATTGCGAAAATTAACGCCGTTGCGATTCCCTCTGCCACCGCGGACTATTGTCGAGGACTAATTAGAAGAGGTGTTTTTTTTTTTTTCTTAACGCGAAGATATATAATGACCTCATTCATTTCGTTTGATACCGACGTGAGTCGCGCGAGTCCATCTTCTGACGCGAGCGCGCGCGCGCTCTTCTTTTTTTTCTTCCTTTTTCTTTTCTGTGTCCTGTGTTCTCACACCCCCGTTTTCTTCGTGACCGCGCGCAGCCCCTGCGCGTCGTATCCGCTGGTGCGCTGGACCAGCCATGGGTGTATAAGCCGTGGTAGAACCGGCTCCGGTATCGCCCGCGAGAGATTAACGCGCGCGAGTAAAATAAAGGCCCATTGAAATCCCCACGTCTCTCCGAACAAAAATAGCCCCTGCCAATGAGAAAGGGAACCTTACAGTTTCTTTTCAAGGCTTTCATAAAAATTTCTGAAAACTAATTTTCCTCTTATATACCGTGTGGTAGGCGCGGGGGAAGGGAGAGAGGGAGGGTGGAAAGCGCGAGCTGCGTACAAGGAGCGCAGCCTTCGCGTCTCTCACTTCCCGTTTACTCTTCGACGTTCGTCTCCTTCCGGCTTGCTCTCTCTTTCTCTCTCTCTCTTTCTCTCACACTCTTTTTTCTCGCTCTTTCTCCGCCAACATCCCCAGCATCCCACCTCTATCGTCATCGTCGTCACCTCTAGAGCCTTTCCCTCCGTTCTCCCCTCTCCGCTCGATCTCTTTTCTCTCGTTCTCTTTCCGCCGGTTTTACAAGCGGCAACCCCCATGGAACTCCCCCCGTTACTCTTCTCTCGCCAAAGTCAGTGCCCGGATTATAATATAATATCGCGTTTGTGCGAGGGGTGTGAACGTCGTTGGCGCCGCTGCATCTCGATGTTGATTCCGACGACACAGCGCCGATAATCTTCCAATAATGTTCATCAGTGTCCTTCACTGTCAGCATTTTATTATCTTTTTTTTTTATACATGTAACTGATAGACGAGATTATTCAATCGCACCTGATTGTTTTTGCAAATTATGTGTGAAATTGTTGCAGATATGTTATAGAACGTCGTTGTTATGAACATTTTCCTTCTTGAGAAAATATTTAAGATTTATTAAAAAAAAAAATTGAAGATTTTAATTCGATTTCTTTGTAAAAGCTGTTCGAGTGACATTCTTTTACCGCAATACATTTTTATATCACTAATAATTAGGATATTTTTTCAGAATGCAAAATATTTAATGAAACACTTGTACGCGCCTGAAGACTTGAAATCGAATTTATTTCCGAATAAATGCACGTAATACACGCATCATATACGTATATTGTACAAATATACGATGGCGTAAAACGATATCGCCGCTTTTTAAATGAAACGAAGGCCCTGACTATGTATGTGCGTGTGTGAATATAAGTTGCGTCCGATAAAAATTTCATTTCTCCGTCGCGAGGTCGCGCGTTGGGAAAAAATTCGTGTCGCTTCGACAGCGTGACGCTATTTGCGTCGTTCATTATCATCCGGGTCGCATATAACTTCGCCTCTGCACCGGTCCCACGGGACGCCGACGGACGCGCGGGGAACAATGTGGGCCGCCTTCTGAATTATTCCCTTTGATTGCTCGCTTTCGTCTCGCTTCGCTCGTTTCGATTTGACTCGTTGCGACCCCGCGATAAAGAGTTTTCGTGGCCCCGGCGCGCGCTCATGGTAACACAGCTCCCGTCGAACTCTGATACATGAATCGCGGGGGTTGACACCGATTACGCCCTCCCTTCTGCCTCTCTTCCGCGCTGTCATCGTGGTGAAGGGTGTGTGACGGGGGGAACTAGGGGGGAGCCGCGGGGGTCAGATAGCCGGACAGGCGAACGGACAGATGGACGGATGGATGGATGGCACGGCAATCAAACTCCCGTTAATACGGCTAAGTGGAAACGAATCTCCGCCGCGTACGGCCGGCGCGCGCGCGCTTGTATATATACATTTATATGTGTGTATATATATGTATATATATATATCTGTTTACTCGTTCCTGTCGTCGTGGAAAATTCATCAACCGACCGATTGTCGAGAGTAACGCGACGCAAAGTCACGCTCGGTGTACATTTCGTCGTGATAAAAATACAAGTCCGTTTCGTTCTTTTATATAATTGATTTCTTTCAATGACCGAGAGCTTGAAATCTTACATATAATTTATCCATATGTATATGAATTAACACATCTTTCCGCTGGTTATTTTTAATAATTATATCGGTAGGCAAGATCGCGCGAGGATATGAACGAGGTGGAGAGTGTTCGATTATGAAATTACATACGCGTTAAATTTACACGTGCAAACCGGAATTGCCAATCGCGCCGCCAAGCCACTCTGTCATACGGGGCCACAAAAAGACCTTTATTGGCTGACACCGAACGAACCTATTATATTAGGTACGCGCGATCCATCTTCCGTGGACAGCTCGACAATGGCTCGATAAGGCTCTGTTCGTAACGTTCAAAAGCATGACGTTCACTTATACGGGGGTAAATTGATAGGGGGCAAGAGAAAGAGAGAAAGAGAGAGAGAGAGAGAGAGAGAGAGAGAGAGAGAGAGAGAGAGAGAGAGAGAGAGAGAGTCACCTTTCTCATTCATCGGGCAGTGGCCGCCGCGACGTCGCGATGCGAAGATCTGAAAGGCGGAGGGCACGCCGAGATTGAGGAGCGTCCGTCAGATAAGCGCGTAATAAATACGAGTTTCGTGAGTAAGCTGGAAGCGTCGCGAATGAGTCAGCCTTTCAACTTCAGCCGAGGTTTAACGCCATTATCTTTCGAAACAAATCGTCCGTCTCTCTTTCTCTCTCGCGCGCGCATTACGATTATCATTAATTTTTTTATGTTATTTCGTGATATATTGACACATCGCGCGATCAGTCGTATCTTTCAATTTCGTAAAAGATAAAACCTCAAATAAACAAACTGAATCATCCGCTCGATCCTTCTTCTTCGAGAAACAACGCGCGACTCGATAAGAAGGCGGAGAACGCGGTCTCTGTAAATTTAACGCGAGGGCGTCGGAACGACGCCCTGAATCGGCAGCTCGGCGACGTCGGTTCGCCTCGCGGTGAAAGCGTTTATACGATATTTATTGAATGTTGTTGCCATAGGCGTTCTGACAGTTCGTGAATGGGGAATGAACTGAACGGCGCGAAGGGAGATAAAGGCGCAACGAAGGGGGCCAGGGAGGCGGGAGGAGGGAGAGGGCAAGTGAAAGCACACGGGCATAGCGCGAATAGGCGAATCAATCATCCCGCGACTCATTAGCCACGCTGGTACACTTTTCCCTCCTCCTCGAGTTCTCCGGTTCGCTCTGTCTCTTGTTCGCGTCCGTTCCTCCGCGACTCTCCCGTCTCTCCTTCTTCAACCGGAGATACGCAGCTCCGTCCTTTCTCTCTTTTTCTCTCTCTCTCGAGAAGATTCCTCATACCCGTTACGAGAGAAGACGCGCGCGCCATCCATTGTGCCGAGGCTTCTTCCAAAGCGCTTTACAATGCGCGTCCGCTTTTCAAGTCTCCCGCTTCGGTGTAACAAAAAAATTAGTCGACGAGGTCGACGAACAAAAATGGAATCACCGATCTCGCGATCTTTTGAAACAATACGCCCGATTGTGAATTCTCACTCTGTCGCTATTTATTAAAAGATACAATTCACGTTATTTGAGGAAAATTACTGCACGTGTGCATTTCTCAGAAAACACA
>QVOA01024396.1:0-27791 GCA_014825685.1 Pseudomyrmex cubaensis
TCTATTTTCAAAAGCACTAAATAGTTGTTTATATTTATTTGCTTCTGTAGAAGCATTTTTCATGTAATGCAGTAAATAAACTTAGAAATGAGAGAAATTTAGGTTTTTAAAACGTCGGTTTACAGGTCTCTATCCAGTTTACAGATCGGGCTCCAGTACCCTCTTAAAGGCCGTTATAATCACGGTGAAATAAGTCCGCTCGCTATTGTCGCGTAAACTTTACTACACTCTCTTCCATCTGCATTATGCACCAACGACTTGCAAACTTGCGCGCTGCAATTCGTAGACTCGTTGCCAGAAGCTCGTGCCTGGCATTCACAAAAATGAAAGCTCTTTCAGAAATCTTTTGAGGAAATATAATGAGCCGCGGAAGACTTGTCCGCGTTTTACCTGTTTTTGGATAGCGTTGCGAGAGGACGAATATTTGTTTTTCCTTTCTCTTAGGGTATGCACAGTCGCTCTTTCTCCTGTTTCTCTTTCGAGTAATAAACTCATAACACCCGTAACTATTAATATAAGTGTGTGTATATCTATATCTACACACGCACACACACACACACACATATATATATAGTATTTTGTAATTGCACGAAAGTCTCGAAGTCGATAATTAAACGCTGTCGGTGAGACTCCACTCTCGACCTCTCTTCTCTTCCTTCGCCGAGGAAGAGGGTGAAGAGAGTCAAAGGCACGTAACGTCCAGGATTTGCCGACTCCGTCGTCCTATTTGCGCAATAATTTTGCGCATGTAGCTTTTCCGCCGGCTGCATAAATGTCACGCTCGGTGGGTATGTTACGCCTTGGCTCGAGAGTTGGCAAATTGGATTAAGCGGTGTATCCGGGTCTCAAGGAACTAATGGGTACTAGAACCACCAGGCTTTTGCTGACTATAAAGTTCGCTTGGGCTGGTTGGTTGGTTGGGCTGGCTGGCTGGCTAGCCGGCGCCTATGCCAGTGGTAACAGCAGGTGGCAGCGGTGTGATTTCGGCTACAGGAACTAGCTCATGCCGCTTTAAGCTGTCACGCGTTGACAGCGGTCTACCACCGCAGTGGGGAATATCTACCAAGTTTATTATCGCAACGCAAATCCTATGGTTGCGCGCCCGTTGCGGTTCTTTTACACGGATCAGAAATTCTCCGCGCGGCTTTAGCAGCGCGGATCTATATAGTACGGCTGAGTGCAAAGCGGGAAAACAGAAATACTACACCTAGTATTTCGCACGAACGAGAATAATCCGAAAAATAATTTTCGATGCCAAGCGTAGCTTTTACTCTCAAAACTCAATAGCTAGTTTGATTACGCTGCTTGTAAGAAAGCGATTAAATCATATGTAAAATGCGAAAAGTAGAAAACGCATAGTATATACTCTATTTTCGCATTTTTCATAGATTTTCACTATACCGTCGTCTGGCTGATCTCCTTTAACTTTATCGATCGGCGAACAAAATGAATTAAGAGAATTAAGAGATCTCTTGATGAGATCTTACTGGATTATGTTGCGCATGTAATATACATGTAGAAAATTGAATTTCTACGAATATATCGCGCGCGTAACGTAACAGCGGTGCGCGTTGTTACACTTACATATGTATTTTGCGGCAATGCGACAGAATTACGGTAAGACTCTTTAATGGATACATTAGAAGCACTCAGAAAGCGGTTTACGTCCGCGCACAAGTGTGTAACCTCTCTTCGCAAGATAGAATTATTACATTACGTTTAATGGGCGTTAATAGAACTCAGATTAAAGTCCGTTCAGAGTTGTTACTCTCTCCGATCGGGCGAAAACAGTAGAACTTAAAAACTATACGAGTCGGTTATATGCGCGTAACGTACAAGTTTTCCAAAACAGTTCGTCTAGTTTCTTAAAGTTCATAATTTCATTTAAGGTCTATAATTTGGAGCTTAAAGCCTGAGGCAGTCGAGACGGAATTCCGTCGAAATCATTTATTGGAAGAACAGCCGCGAGGCACAAAAACGAGAAACGAAGTGACCGTTTGTTAGGGAACCGAAATAGTAGTTTCCAAACAAATTTCACCGGACAAAGGGATGTCGTTTGCAGCGTAGGTAGGCAAAATATCGCCGAAGAAATGCACTACTGTATTTGTCAAACTTGACTTACTTACCTTTTAACAATGGCTAAAGAGAACGAGAAACTGAGACATTGTGCGACAAAAAAAAAAGATCGCTATATACGAGAGAATTGCCGCGCAAGCGAAGAAGCTACAATAGATGATAAATTTGGAGTTAAATACCGCAACTATTCCGCTTAAATAGCCTCTGTGACGAGCATTAGCTGCTACTCAGTTCTGTCTGCGGGAAGGGCTAAAATTGGATTCCGTCCATAGAGCGGTGTTACAACGTCTCGTATGAATAAATTCATTCACTTTGGCTTCAACCATCGTCGTCTCACACGGCCGCGGACCAACCCCTCGTTTCTCCATGATCTTCCCTTTATCCTTATGCCCCTTTAGCGTTCATGCCGGAATGAGTCTGTTCTCAGTGCATTTATTGCGCTGCGCCGCACACCACTTACTACCGCACAACTGCAGAAGCGCGTTTAAAGTGTAATTTGAAAAACGTGAAATACGCGGGTAGTCGGTTTTGATAATGCAGTAGTTTGAGTGATTGTACTCAGTATATAGCAAGTCGTCGCCGATCTCCACGTGAAGATAAAGAAAGAAAGCGTAAAAATTTGCGTCGTAGAAGAATTTTGTTACGCAATTGAGACGTAAAATTAGTTAAATGTTGTAAAATTAGTTAAATGTTTTTTTCCGTCTTTTTTGTCGCTATTTGCACTTCCACGTGTATAAAAACGGTTACGGTAAGTAAACGAACAGCATTCCACTTTCGTGCGCCTGCAAGTAAGTAAGTATTATTATCCACTCGTGTGTCGGCTGGCGTGCGCACAGTGACTTATCCCACTACTTAATGTGTGGTTTTTTAAATTAGTCAACGTCGCGACTTGACGAGGATCCCGTTAATTAAGATGATAATGACCATACAGTTGATAAGCACGTAATGACGAGCCGTCGCTAATTACTTCGTGTGCTATACTGGTAATTACCGCATTTCATCATGCAAAGAGGCGGATAATTAATATGCAGACATATTGTTGATATTATTATAAAATGAGATCGCGGTGCAAACTGAGAAGACCGCGAGATGAAAACTCCGACGAATCTTGAGACTATCGAAATTCGCGCAAAACTTCTTAATTAATTCAACGCAAATTTTGTTCGTAACAGAGAAAAATACACCGTCACGGTGTCTCGACGTCAAATGTTACGTAATAATGGCGATAGTTTAAAAAGTTAAATCCCCGCCTAGCAAGATGTAATTACGGCGTTATCCGAGTTCCACGACTTTTGTCACGATATCCACATTCTAGATGGGAAAAATGCGATTCGTGCCTGGCCGCAATCATTAAAGGAATTAACGCGCGCAAGAGATAACCGAGGTAAGAAGATTCACATTTCTAATTAGTCGTAGGAACGCGATATCTCTTTTTATACGCCACCACTTTGGGAGGAAGAAAGTAGAGGGTTTGCCGAGACATTTGCATGAGATATGTTTGAGAAATCGGCTGGCGGCCAAAGTAGCGACATTTTGGAACCGACTTCTTCCCGTCCGGAAAGATTTTGTATCGATATAGTATGTCTTGGATGTATTTACGCACAGCGAAATTGGAAGAGTAATTTCACTTATAATTTCTATAACGGTTTTGTAATTCTTCCGATAGGACACAATTAGGCGATTTATATTTTTTTGTGGAATTCAAACAATATATCTCACATGTGTCTTACAGCCTTGTATTCCAATTATTTGCTTAACCGGTGAGAAGAATAAAAAGAAAAATTTTCAAAAAATTTATCCAAAAGTTTTATTAAGAAAAAGTTTACAGTTTATGTTGGGTTATCTCGTAACACGCTGAAATTAGTTTTCGCGAAACTACTGCATACATATGTAATATAATAAGAAGAAGCGCAAGTTTATTGTTTCTAAAACAGATAGTCTTCCCCCTCTTTCTTAGAAAAAAATTTTCTAAGGCCTCCGTTTTCTCGCGTTTACGTGGAAATACTCTGCAGTCGCGCGGTCGTTTCAAGATTCTTATTAAAACTTTGCAACACGGGCACCCGTAACTTGTAGTTATATTGCTCCAGGCAAGAGAAGACACATATGCGTATAATATAATACGGTACATAGAAAAACATCGGAACATGAAACAAGAAAGTACGTGGCTCTCGCTTAGATACATGTCTGTATCAAGAATAACATGGGTTTTTGTGCTACGGCGCCAAAAGGGTAGATAGAATCTGTAATAAAGAGGCTCTTCTCATCATGTGTATAAAAAAAGTAAAGCTGACTTTTCTATTGCCTGAAATGATGATGTCGACGGCACAAAATTTTCATGCAAAAGATGTCGCAGCGCAAGAAAAGGGGAAAATGATGATTGAAGCACGCAGCTGTGTATAGTGACAGGTGCTGTATAAGGATTAATTCTCGCTAAAGATTAATTCTCGACAATCGACCTAAAAGAGCATCGGTTCCAGTACGCGATCGCGAACAGACAGTATGATTGATGACTGGCGTATTGATTCTCAAGCTTTCGAGACTGTCGGCATACGGGAGAATCTTCCTCTGCATCAGGATATCGTCGTTATGCCATTGAGGAAATATGAACTGTACCACATATCTGTTGTTTTTGCATGATCAAACTGCTTCGCTGCTCTTTCTCTCATCGGTCTCTTTCTTTGTGCGCGTGTGTCTCGCGCAATGTTCAAAGGATATTTAACGCTGGAAACTTCAAAGTTCCGAAGAAAAGCTATTGTCGGCCGCACACCAAAAAGTGCATTTCAAGTGCAATGAATTACCCTTTGACGATTTGCATGAATGGCGAAGTAATGCCGCGGGGACATTCCAGACGAGGGAGAGAAACGTATATATATATCGCTCGTGAAAGACGGAACCTCATTCGCACGTCTTCAGGCTGCGTTTCTCCGCACTCTGGAGGCTTTGGTGAGAGGGACGTGGGTTTGTTTCATACAGTCGCCGCGTAAGGAACAGCCTTTGACAGGCTGTTTAATGCATTCGCGGTTCCGCGCGCAGTTGTGCTCGTCTTTCTTTTTCCGTTTCGAAGACTTTTTAAACGGTTGTCAAGCGTACGCAATTACCGAGAGCGCTGCGTAACTAAAACATGCCGCGGCAGCCATTTACATTTCCGCATTGCCCACGCGTTTTATCGCCGGTCCTTCGATCACAAGAAAAAAGGCCACCAACACGTTGGCGTTTAATCCGCTTTTTTTTTTCTCTTCCTGGTGGATGTGCCGCGCGCGCAAATTGATTCGAGAAAGTGCCGTCAGACGCGTAAAAAGCGTTTCCCACTCGACGCGCGCTGCTCCGTCATTGTCAGAAAATTTAAGAAATACAGAACTTATACCAAGCATTTCTCGTATCTCGCGCTCAATAATCTTTGACGAGAATTCATGTTTAGTAACAACAAGACAATCCTAATCTCTAGTTCAAACATTTTGTTTGGATACATACGTACCGATTGTACGACTATATTAATGAAACACACGGCAAGAAACAGACGCATAGGCGTATCGACAGCAAATGGATATTCGTCGCATTTAACTACTTGGCTGTGTATACCACGATTAAGATGTTAACGTCGATATATACGATTTAGCTATAGCGATATTTATTATCAACAATACTATTACGATATATTATGCTGATCGAAGAAACATTTACTTAAAGAGTATAAAATGTTTTTTTTTTTTTCATATATCTTGTATGATTTGAGTTTTCTGAGAGTCATGCAACAATATGCCAGATCGTAATACACATAATCACACGCATCTTGACAGTACGACATAAAAAAGTTAGACACTAGCATTACAATACAGATAACTTGTAATTAGTCATGACTGCTAGGTAGGCAAGCAAGTATGACAAAGACAAAATTAGAGACGGTGTTGTAAAGGAACTGCTTTCAGTGACATCATCTGTTTTTTTTAGCATTGTCGACGGAGTGACACTCCCGTGTTCGCAATTAGATTTGATTCTATACAGAGTGACTTAAAACAACCTATTATCCTTGAAAATACATAATCCTGACTAAATTTTGTATTCTTTTTCTGTATTCTTTTTATAATAATTGTAAACTAAAAAACATTTAGTCACGGAACTGCTACAATTATTGTTATGAAAATAAAACAAACGTTAAAGTTTAATGAGATTAACAAATAAAACAAAGTAACCGTTAATAAAACTAATAAATATTATAAATGTAAAATAATATTTCGTAAAGTTTATCAGTCACGTGTCTATTACTTTGTTATTAAGTTACAGTATAAATCATTTAGCTGAAGTTGCTGCTGTATGATTATCTCAGAAATTACGGAGTACGAGATATTGAGTAGTACAGAGCCCAAAACGCATCATTTCGTCGAAATGACAAAGTCAAAGCTGGAAAGCAGCTAAATTGTGTTCGGAGCATGAATAACTATAAGGAACAATTAGAATTTGCTAACCACGCGAGTACAAATAAGAGCTCTCTCTCTCTCTCTCTCTCTCTTTCTCTCTTTATTTCTCTGTCTTTTTCTTTTTCGATCTTTCTTTCTTTCTCATCCTTGTGGAAATCAAATAGAACAAATCCGTCTCTAATTCCCGTCGCGTCGCGTATTGCGACACGGCGCAGCGCAGAATTAATTACAAGGCCGAGAAAGGAATTGCTGCGAGCCGGTCTGACAACGAGAGCGTGTACTGTGATCGAAGACTGGTAGAAACGAGGCTAACTACCGCGATAATTATTATTCCACCCCTGGCTAGAAGCTGCTTGCACGAGCGATTGAATTTCGAGCGTGAGATTCCCCTGGCTCGTCGCGCACGTCGTCTTTAGCGCAAGACAAGGACTAATTAATATCGTGCCGGTCATGTAATTTTACAGGCACTTTCTCTCTCTCTCTGAAAAGACTGTACATCGAGAAAATACGACAATTGTATGTTCTTCCTACGCTGTCTTGCAAAATTTTAAGCCATAGTCGCACACGGCGTTCACAATGCGAAAAGTTACAAATAACCATATAATATAGTTGTTATGCAGTGTGATTAATTTAAATATTATTTGTGTTATAACAGTTTGTATTTTTATGTTATTTGAGTAAGATATCGTTTCGATTTCGAGCAAGTTTTGAATTTTTGACGAGACGGAAACTTTCGTAGTGTTAACTCCATCGCAAACAAGAGTATTAAAAATAGATATGTTTGTTTAAACAAGAAATAAAGATAAACATGACGTTCGAGAAATAGCCGACAGATTTTTTATAATCAGAATAAACATTTGATTAAAAAGTCTGCAGACATTTATTCGAATGTAGTCTAGTCGCAAGTTGCTCTCTCTCTCTCTCTCTCTCTCTCTCTCTTTCTCTCTCTCTCGTCACAGTTTTTAATTATCATAAAGCTGATACATCTGTGTGCGATATCAATTGCGCTTCTGCGAGAAGTGTTCAGCGCGACGTGAAGTACAGCGTAATATATCTTTCGTCAACTGCAATTAACTTTTTAATAAAGCTTTACGTGTGAACACGCAAACGGTTGCGGATGCATTTTTGGCAGTAAAGTTGATGGAAAATTGATTTTTGTTGCAAACTGCGCCGCACATTTTTTTCAGGTCAGACCAGGTGTGTACCAAGCTTTCTTGTTACCCACACTTATTCGTCGACAAAAGAGTGGTTTTCTTCTTACATGTCTGCCAATAGAAAAGATCCATGGTCATTAATAGCAACCAAAACGCCGATAAAGCATAGAAGCCGGCTTAACGTTGCTAAATTTTCTTATTCTTTATTAACCTGAATAAATTATATAGTTTTTTACGCATTTGTGTTTGTTTATCCTTTTTTTTGTCAAATCAAGCAGATCTTTCGGAAGTTTACTTTTTAAGGGAAGTTAATATCGGATAACAATAACATTTTTTATTGTCAAAAAATCGAAGTTTATTGAAATAACATCGATTTTTACTTTTGATGGAAAAAATAAATATTCTCGCGTTCTTAAGTTTTTTCAGATTAAAATTCAAAAACTGTAAGTGGCCGATCGCGCTGGAAAATAAATATGCGCGAAGTGCGACGAAGAAATCCATGCAATTACGTTTACCTGCGCTATCGGAAATCCCGATAAACCGCAATCAAGGTTGAGCACCGTGATTAAAGCTCCGTGACGGTAATGGTGCTGATATAGCGTCGTATATAAATAGAATCCGACGTTGATCGTTAATGGTGGCAATTCGGGTGTGCCAGTGTGGCGATTGTAACAATAAAGTCATAAGACGTCTTTTATAGTATAATGCATATATTTTTAATTCGACTTAGCAAACTTAAGTTTGCATTGTAGAGAATGTAATAATAAAATAATGATAATGTATATACATGTATTTTAATATATGTAAAAAATTAATTATAAATTTTGTTTTAATATATAATACTAGTAAGAGAGAGAAAAATTCGTTCTTCAAAACAAACAGGATAATTGAAGAACGACTGCTTCCAAACGCGCGTAATTAATTATCTAATTTTGTTAAAATATAAGCTGTGTTTTCTGCTGTTCCGCAATAAATAACTATAAATATTTGTAAATATCTTTCTATGTACTGTACGGAGTTTTCTCGAGATTTTCTACCTGCTTTTAAATTTCGGTTCAATATCGAGAAGGATATCGAAGGCAGTTCGAGAAATGAAGTTACTCGCTTTTGGAATGTCCCCAGGACCGGCCGATAAAATCTGCGGAATCTGCTTTACTCGGGAACATTTGATGTCCCTCTTTGTCTTAAACACCGTACCTACAATGTGAGTTTCTAAAGGTGGAATTTTTCGAAGAATTTCTCGAGTGGAGTATTGGCAAAAGAGAAAGAGCCAAAAAAGAAAACGTGTAAAGACCGGACTCATCAGGTAATTGAATCCGCTCTCCTTTACAAAATACTATGCCCCGTCACAATTAAGATAATAATTTATGAGTGCGCTGCAGTCGCGCGCGTGTTGTAAATGCCGCAATGGTTAATGTTTATTGCTTACGACGTTCATATCGACAGCATAATTTATCACTGACCGAGATGTATCGTTCAGATAATTTACTACTTCACGTCCGCTAATTTATTTGGAAAATAATAATCGCGCTCGATGATGACAAATGGCGATGGCGTTTTTCTACGTTGCACTTGCATCCAGAGATAACATGTGCGCGATTGTGACACGTCAAAAACTTCGTCCGGGACAACAACGCCATCGAAAGTCAAAGTGTGTTTTGGAGAAAAGCTCTGCTTTACGTCCGCGGTAATCTAGTGATACAATCGGCATTTAATCGCGGATACAGCTGGCAAGCACGAAGTGTGGGACAATAAAGTTTCTGATAAAATGGCAACCGGAACACCGATGGGGAGGTAACAGGTGCGGTCATTAACACCAACTGTAAACATTTAATTAGGTAACACTTGGTCGGTTTAATCTCTAGGGGATCGTGCGGCACAAGTAAAATATTAACCGAGGAGCGAAATGACAATCGTCGACGAAGATGCATAATATGGAAAACAGAGACAGAGAAAGAGAGAAAGAAATCGCGGTTATTTAACGAAAAAGTTAATTAATTATCACAAATTTTGTGAAAGAACCTCTCTGACAATCATCCATTCGTTGTGTGTCACGAGAAAAATTGAATTAGTCTACTTAGTTTTTATTGTTCGATGAAATAGGATACTGGTCAAAGGTCAGAGATAATTGATTCTCAGTTGGAAAACTTAGAAGTCGAGAATTGTCGATATTTTAAACAGTCTCCGACTAAATGCACTCAAAGCAAGAAAAATAGTCACGCGAAGAAATGAAATGAAAAAATGCATTATCGAAAAAGTGCTCAATATCTCTGTAGAGTAGTTGTATGTTTGGTTAAATCCGTGTAGTTTGTAAATACTGCTCACACACAGGTGTAAGTTGTTACTGTTTCTCTCTCGCGCGCAATCAGATATTTCCGTGGATGAATATTCACGCGTCAACGCCGAACCAGTTATGCCAATTGAAAGTTGAAGTCAATTCAAGATTCAGAAATCGGAAAAATAAAATGACAATGTACGAATTGTGAGCGTAGTGCGCGGAGCACGTTCAAAGTAAAATTTACCTTTTTGTTATCTAGTTAGTAGTCGTATGTACACATATCAAACTGCCATGTTATCTTTGCTTTTTTCCCGCTTCACTGATTTTTCTCCGAACTTCATTGCTTAACAGAGGCTAAATTTATAAATTTATAAATGCAACAACGTTAAGCATCGTTAAGCATTATTATTATGGCAATTAAAGATAATTTAATTTATATATTATACTTTTCCTTTGCTCTGTGTGAGAAAGAGGAAAGCTGCACCTTTAGAGATTCGATTTTGTCCAACACTCGACGCGGATTTGCGCCTGATGGTTTTGCACACATCTGTACCTCAATTAACGTAAAGACGTTCTCACATGTGAGAGAGAGCGTAGCGCGCACGGTTGCTCGAAGTTCCTGTCACATCGACCATATAATAGTGACGTTATAATAGAAACCGTAGACACGCCGTCTCTCAAACACAGGTTAAATAACAAGAATCACGATACCATTTCAGACGTCGCATGCAAGTTTCTGTAAGTCTCGGCGCTTGTACCTGTAAATTTCCGCGATGTCGTTAAATATATGCATGTGTTAAAAAGACGATAAAATTGTACAGAAGAAAGAAATATTCCGGAAGATGATCAAACATGATGTTCGTTCATAAAAAAAAACTAAATATCGAGTTTAGCTGCACGTTTAGCCACTTTTATATTTCTTTTTATCAAAGATTTTCGAAGAGTTTGAGATCGACTGTGAGTTTTGTTGTGTTGCAGCGATAGGATTGAATTTACTCAGAAAACACGGTTAATCTTCTTAAAGAGCCCTGACAACGCGCGCGGCAAGATTAGTCTGGATTTCGATAGTTTGGCGTAACGTATGCACGTTGCTAGGATCTTGGTGGATTTTCGTGCCAGCTCGTCGTGGAGCGCGCGTGATTGTCCTGCACTTTCATTTAAATTATTCACCGAACACTGAATACTGATACACGTGCGTGCGTGCGTGAACATAACACGATTGAAAGCCGAGACCACGCCGTGAAAAACGAAGTGACGTTTGTTTCGAAAATTATCTTTAGAGCACAAAAGGATCGCGAACAAGCATAAAAAGTCGTTTATTAATAATTGATATTGGTTTTATAGTGAGCGCGCGTATATAAACAAAGCATGGAGAAAATCGTCCTTAAAAGAAGAATCGGCTCGAATAATATGGAGACAATATGGAGCTTCTTTTGCAAATTCTATTTATCTTCTTCTTGGTTTTTCCAACGACAATCAACATTTTTATTAACTATTATTTTCTTCTATATTGCATATATTTATTCGTAGATTCACAATGACGTACACAGCGCTGATCTAATATTAACGACCAAACATGAGCAGATAAAACCGCTTCAATACCTATAGGTATCGGTTAACAATAAAATTTTGAATGCTCACATATTTAATACAAAAAAAAGTATTATTAGCAATGATGCTCAATCATGCACTTCTTATCGCCGAATATATTAAAGATTGCTATCAAGTATAACATCGCTTTGAAGCTCCGCGAATTGAAGCTGGTCTTTGCGGAATTTCGATGCCTAGCAAGATCAACCGTTGTAATATCGGCGAGAGCGCGCTACGCTGCGCCGACCGGACCTGATTGCTTACCGGGGATTAAAGGGTTTATGTGCGGGTGCGTGTCCGCTAAACGATGCAATTTATCTGCGACGTGTCGCGAAGCTCGACGAGCCGTAATATTGCCGGTGAGTTATTAAAGGGCCGAACTTGAGGGTCCTGAATGTGCGCGCGCGCTTCGTCCGGACGGCGCAACGCGATCTATTCTATAACTAGCAACATCAAGGGAAGCAACTTGCAGATTCGGCACAAATTGAGATGTTCAGCCGTCTATGAAAATTAATTTAGATGAAATTCGCGGATATTCCTGTGCTCGTATGCACACTTTAATATTCGGGCGCAAGTTTCTCATAGGTGTAAGAATTAGTATCCAGGTTAGTATCCAAGACTTTACCACCTCGCTCCGCTTTAACTTCTCTTTCCTCTTTTCCATTAATAAAACTACGATAGAAGATAGTTAACGCGCGTTCGCGTGTTGGAGCGCGCTACGTAATAACAGTTTAAGGATGATAAACTAAAGTTACGAACTTCATCGCGCACATACCATCGTCTTAAGCGGTGTCTTAGACTAATTACGGTGTGCATGTCGCGTTTAGAGTTAAACTTGTAATATACACGTGACTTTTGATCAATATTGTGTTGCGCTGCTTGTTATTATCGCACGGCAAAGTTAGTCGAGACTTCAATTAAGAGTATAAACGGAGATAATCTCCGAATTTTATTAATATTTTATTAAGTTTATTGATATTTCTTGTGTATTGATATTTGATAAATATATTTAAAAAATTTGTTCTTCTTGGAATGTGCGTATTTTAACATATGCTTGTTCCCTTGACGTAAAAGTTACACGTAACTGCACTAACAATATCAAAGCAAAGCGCAATTGCAAATTTTGGCACGGAATGTTCAACCGTCTATGCAAATTCATTTAGACAAGGTGCGGCTACTAGTTGTACGCCGCTGCTGTCGAGAACGCAATATGAAATACATTTCTCGCATTGACTGTTATTGCGATTGCGGAGAGAGAACCCGGCCTCTCTCCGACTATGTTTCGAGACGCAATATACTGTAATTACATCGTGTAATTACTGTTCTAAGTACGCTCACATATATATAACGTACATTATAATATATATGTGGTGTTAAGTTAACAATACAAACAAACAGAAAAAAAGATGTTTGTTAGAGGTAAAACATTGTTGAAACGTGTTTGTGTGTATGTATGTATATGTCGTTTTATACTTTAAACAAAATAAACTAACACAGTTGCATGGTGTGAAACGGCATAACGACCCTTTGTGTTACGCTTGTGTTACGAAAACAAGAGCGTTATAAAAAAAAGTTTTATTATGACGTAACAAAATCGTAACAATTTCTCAATAGAATTGATATTTGATGTTTTCACAATGTGTTGTATTAACATACAAAGATGTTTTTTGGGTTTGAACCGCGTTAGTGTCATTTTTATACCAATTCTCAATATAGAATTATCATTATAAAAATTTTTTTTTTTGCTTGGAATATATTTATATTACTTTTGTCGCGCAATCTTATATACATTGATACAACAATTCAGAGATCTTGTAGAAAAAGTTCGATTACAGTCACAATTTCCTCGATTTTTAATATTATCTTTGTTATCCTGATATTAAGCGGGAACGAAACAGATCATTTTGCCGCGATTGCATCAGGACATTTAAGAGACGTTTTAAGCATGGAAGAAGTAAACTTTGTTTCCGTCTTATCTCGAGACAAATGCTTTGACCGTCTTTATTTGTGCAAACGAAATTAAGTATCAACCTTTCCTCGTAGAAAAGCGCACTCTACTCAATCTTTCTCTCTTCTACTCTCTCTGAATCACGATATCGATCGCAATGCAACGCTGAGCCCCTCTTGCCTCTCGAGTTTTCCGCGAGCTGTCTGAAGGATTTCTCAAGTTTCGGATGCCGGCAGAGCGAAGTATAAAGTTTTTCAAGTGGATTTCCTTCTACTTACTTCCAGCTTCGCATCAAAGAGTTTTACAACAGCCCCAACGGATAATACATTATGAAATTATATCCGCGCAAAGCGGATACGCAATAAATATTTACCAGCAACTACAATAGAAATATTTTTTAATAGTCACGCGCGCAATGTGCGTAAAAATCATTAAATTATTAACTTTATAAATTAATAGATAAGTGTGTGTATGTGTGTAAAAGAGAGAGAGAGAGAGAGAGAGAGAGAGAGAGAAAGTATATACATAAACAAGAGTTTGCATAATTTGTGCGCGCGATGAAAATTGATCTCGGTAGAAAAGGCACACAAGAGTTTCGAGTTTAATACATAGATTTAATTTTCTCTAATTACGAGCCGCGCGGCTCAGCGATGCGTGCACGATGCGGTATATGCATATTTGGCGCATGTGAGTTGTGCTTAATGAGAGGTGCTGGTTTGGCAAGCGCGTCAGGATGGATGGAGGATGGAAGTTGAGTTGCACGGAATCCGGGGAAAATAAATTTTACAAACGCTCATCGGAAGCGTCGCACACGTGTTTGAACTTTCGAAAATGATTGTTGGTTGGCTTACGAACAAACGCGCTCTCGCACTGCAACAAACGCGGCCGGCCGCACGCTGCCAGTCAGTACGAAATTGAACAGTTGAACGGTTGGCTAAACACTATGCCATTTCCACGTTCCACGTTGCAGCTTATGCAAATGCTCGTTCGGTATTTCATAAATATGCGCGACGCTTTCGATCAATTCGACTCCGCGACAACGACAATGCCGCTCCGCTCAAAGTTCCAGTGTTCTCTTCGCAAGCCCAATTTAAATGTTACTTACTTTGTGAATTGCTTCTTTGCTTGCTCGGTAGCAGAGTCGAGCGCTAAGTACACAGCGTTTTATAACAGACGAATAGGATCGCGAATAGAAGTGGCGTACAAACAAAAGCGCGAGTTCCTTTCCGGATAGGACTACGAAAGACAGACAGAACACACCGATAAAATTAAGTTTCAGAGCAGATGAATAGCGACTGAAGGAACGTTTAATTAATGATTCAAGTGCAATCACTATCTGCGATAAAATGTACTATATTTTTCAATCTATGTTGCGAGCGCACAACACACGCACACACACACACACACACACAGAGAGAGAGAGAGAGAGAGAGAGAGAGGGAGAGAGAGAGTCATGTCGCGTACGGTGCAAAAGCTATAAAATACCGCGTTATGTTTGTGCTTATATTTACGAAAAGGGAAATAGATTGTTATAGTAAAGAGAATGAAAAAATGAAATATTGATCAAGAAGGGATGTCGGGAGTATGCAAAAATCAATATGTTGCCTATCTCTAAGGTCTCGGAAAATAAACTCAATATCGAGGACATGCTTTGATCTTTAACCAGCTTCACAGATAGGTTGGAAAACTCGCTTTCAACTTTGAACCACGATAAAATGTAAAATAAGATTTTTACAAAAACTATATTTTGTTGTCGTGTTTTGAAAAAAAAATTAATAACGTAAAAATTAATATCTACTGGATTCATTTAAAAAAAAAGTAGGTTTCTTATTCCAAACTAAAAGAAGACATTACGTTTTAGAAAGAACTTTCGTGTCCGTTTGTGATGGAAAGAGAGGAAGTTTAAAAATAAGAGAATTAATATTACTTAAGTAGAATAACCATCAGATTAACAGTTCTTAAATACATTATGAATTTTATTCTTATTTGCATAGTTGAACCGTAAATAAATAATCTCTCTTTCTGATATTTGATGCTTTTGCAGTGTGTTGTATTAACATACAAGATTTTTCGGGTTTGAACTGCGTTAGTGTCATTTTTATGCCGACGTTTCGTGAACATTACAGCTCACTTCATCAAGATTTAAAGAGCAACCTGAGTATCACGTTGATACTCTTTACAAAACGTCGGTATAAAAATGACACTAACGCGGTTCAAACCCGAAAAACATCCTTGTATGTTAATCTCTCTTTTGTTTCTTTTCTTTCTTGTTAATAATTATTTGAATATCAAAACTGTAAAGTAATTGTACGATATTACTTAACACACAAACTATAATATATACAAATTACTTTTATACATAATATATATATAATTGTTTTACATATATATGTATATTTATTATTATCAATAGAGACAGTTATTTTGGTAGAAAGAAAGTATTTCAGAACATATAAATATAAATAAATAAATAAATAAATAAATATATATATACATATCTACTTATGTGTGTATTTATATAAACAAAACATGTATATATGGAGTGTTATTTATATAATAGTTTGTACGAAAATCTTGAAAAATATTTTATCTTTATTGTTGAGTACAACAAACCGTGTGTGATCGATATTGGGACGTAATATTTCAGTAGCTTGTTTCTATGATGACACATAGGACTCTCGTGAGAGAAACGCTTGAAGCGTCGTAAAGGAAAGCCGGAGGCAGAGTGTGAAAATTGTTTCTTTGTTCCAAGGCTAGAGAAGACAACAAAGAATTCACTTTAATTTTACACTTTGAAGCGCCCTCGGATACAAAGACCGAACGGTAGACCGCTTTAGATCACAGAGTTACTGGCCAAACGATATTTCGTGAGAAAGCGAGACGCGATCCAGAGCCGCAGTTTTCTCAGAATTCTACGAAGTCTAGTAAATGATCTTTTTCCGGTAGATAAAAATAAAAAAAGATAGAGAGAGAAAGAAACAACATCTCGTATATGATTTTTTTGCGTCATTACGTTCTGTCGCAAATTTAAACGCGGGACAAAACGCAGCGACGCGACGACAAATGCCATAAGTTTTCGGTCGGCCGCGCGTACACAGAGACACATAATAGGCGCGGCCGACAATTATGGTGCAAACGGTCTCTGATTGCTCGGTATTCACGGATTACGTCGCGTCGGCCGCATCGAGGACTACCGCGCTCGCGTTGTGTTCTATTCCAACGTAGTATCGCGGAGGAGTTGCACGGATATAATGACTAACGAGGGAGACGTAATAAACGGCGGAGTCTCTTCTCTTTTATCGTTGGATCGGTTGGGCGCGACACTGGGCGGTGCGCAGGCCATTTCGAGGCGAGATGATCACCATCATTTAAATGAACTCTGCAAGGTTGCTACCTAATACTGAAATTGTGTGTCGTGTAAAATGTTACGATTTAAGCACGTCCCGTTGTGCTTCTGGTTAAGTATAATAGCTATATTTCTCTCTCGAACGTATCACGTTTCGTCGGTAAATATGTTTCCACGAGTTACGTTATTGGTTCCACTGCGAATGTATTTTATGTGAATAATGTAATGACGCCATTTCGAATAATGCTTGTTGTTCAATCGAATGCGTATGAATTGCAAGTAATTTACTTTTATATTATTTCGTGAAAAGAACGAGTTTTCATATATTTAATCTACGTAGAAACGTATTCGTTGCTTTCCGCATTTTTATGTATTAAAATTATTTAATCGACCGACTTTATAATGGACGACTGATTTTTCAAGTTGTTTAAATAATTTGATAATTTAAATTCGACGCTTACTTAACGCAAAATTGACGGAAGATCTAATCGAAAAACAAGTTGTCTGAATCGATCGTTGTAGAAGATGTAAAAATAAATATCTTGTAGATATATTTATCGCGTGATAGAATTTTTTGACAAAGTAAACATAGTTCTGTTTTTTTCTCTCTTTATCTTCATAAATTTACTTTTTATAATTGTTTACAGACTATTATTTATACTTTCTGAGAAGTTTTTGCGTTATATTATTTTAAACAATAAAAACAACAAGAAATATGAATGCAAATTCTTGAAGAAAACAAGCATGCATTTTTTTTTCTTAAAATAATTTACCATGGACGTAAACGGCACTGAAAATATCAATTCCAGCTGCGCTTACGAGAGCAGAGAACCTAATCTAGCAACGTAGCGTGAAACGATTTAAATCTAGTTCCGTAGCGACGCTACACTAAGGCGATTTTACTTAAGCCAATCCTCGATGTGAGATTAAAATTTAATCTCAAAAAGATGTTAACACACACACACACAAATAGCAAATTGACAGTCATTTCGTTGATTGTTAACGCCGTTCTTCTCTCTCTCTCTCTCTCTCTCTCGCTCTCTCTCGCTCTCGCTCTCTCTCGCGCGCGTTAACAATCCGATAAGTTTAACTTTGCACGTTATTTCGTCCGTTGTCCCTAGCTCCGGATAAAAGATCGAGGTAGACGCTTGTCATATGCACGTGGCACATTTTTGTATGCGTCAGATGTTCTGACGGAAATTAACGATGCAGATTTTAAAGGGTGAAATTCTCTGCACAGATCGTGCACAGCGCACACGTTCAGTCGCGCATTCCTATCTCAGGCTCGTATTAATTAAAAAAATCCGGGGAAGACGTAATGAAATCCGGTAATGAAAAGTTCGCCACTCCTCTGATATATTGTACACGGAAAATCGTATATCTCGATTTGTAGGATTGTATGTATGTAACACAGACTGTTCTCGCACATGATATATATTCGCGAATATTGTGAACGTGTTTGCTTCGGAAGTTATTTTTATAAACAATCTGTACAATTCGAAACAAACTAAGTTCGAGGACTGTGTCATACATATGTGTATGTTAATATTACTGTTGTTACCGTTTTTTCTATTTTACGTTAATTATTTTTCTGTTGGTACCTATATATAATTCCTCGTTTTGAAGCGCGTGATGTATCGCCGAGTTTCTTACAATAGATAAAAAATAAAAATCAAAGAAGATACCGAGTTTGACTCTTGCTTTAGTGCTTTCTTAAAACGCAACACTTAAGTTGATTTACGAGCATTACCAAAAAGTTATACATAATAAAGATAAATAAAGCATTAAAAAGATGTGTGTATGTATGTGTGTGTAAATTCCAACTCATCCAACTATTGTCCAAATATTTATATCTAGTAAGCAATTTGCGACACAAATATACATATATATTTATAAAGTTGTTGAATTGAATATTATTTTTTACCGAAACACACACGCGCACAAGAAATTGGTGCAGTGTGCATGTGTATTTTACAACACATGATCACATAAAAATCCATTAAATAAGATAATAGAAAGAGAGAGAGAGAGAGAGAGAGAGAGAGAGCGCGCGTAAGAAGTAAAGAAGAGATTATAAAGATCTATTTTGCATAATAAATATGTGCTTTCGAGAGCGCAGGTTATTAAAAATATAAGAGCAAGAATATATTCACATATATTTGTGATAAATAAAAAGCGTAGTAGAGTCTAAATTAAAATGTTCAAGAAAATATGTTATAAATAGAGATGCTTACAGTTTCATGGATATTTTAAGTGTAAATTATATGCCTAGTTTGTTCTATTTAAATGTTCTATTTATATTAAGAAGAAACAAAAGATACAACAAAGAAAACTTGTAGATATAACAAGTATCACCTGTCGCTTTTGTGCTTCTATTAATTCTGTTTATTCTCGTAAAAACGCGACGAAAATAAAATCAAGGAAATTACAGCATCTCGCGTCTAAGCGACGGTGCATTATTTATTAAAAGAGAACGCGGCATACGCGTGACTCGAATGTTAAGAAAATAACAGCACCATCCACGAAAACTTTCGTAGCATTTAGAGCGCGCAACTGATAATGAGTGCTGTCCGAAAAGAAAAGTTTACGCTCAGTTATGTACATTCGCGTAATTGTTCCTGATTTTTTTCCGTGTTTTACCATCTTTGTTCTCTTCTGCGCGCGTCTCTCTGTTTCTTCCTTGTAAAGTCTCGGCCTCGGTGTCTTCTTATCATACGTTTGCCTTAAGCCCACTTTACACTCGAGAAACTTTCTCGTAACCTTCCCGAGCCGACGCGTCACGTAATCGCGTAACTCTGCCATCCGCGAAATTTGTTGCCGCCTTTATCGCACCAGCACGTATATTTCCCGAGGAAATTTTATTTTCCGCTCCGTAATCGTCCATCGACGGTTTATACTCGATCAGAGCGCGATGGCTCACAACGATCTTTTCTACGACGTCTTCTATTGGATCAGTTTTATACGGCGTTATATATCCGATATATCATATATACTTATGCGGATAAGACGAAGAAAGGTAATGGCGCGTAATTACATAGATCGTTAATTAATATTAATGACGGTAAGTAGATTTTGGCATCTATTTGCGACGCATCAACGATAGTTTATTCGGATTAATTTTCTTGGTAACTTCTTGCGACAGCTTTGACAGCTTCCTCGTCGTTGCCGCTTGTTGAAATTGGCACTCATGTTGATTGTGTTCCGTAAGTTTCGGCGGTTTACATATATAAATGCTCAATGAACATGTTTTGATCGTTACGGACGCGTGAACATTAACTTTTAACTTCGATTGGTCCCTTTTCATGGTCTTAATGATATGCCGAGTGAATATTCATTTGCGAATTACTTCCATGCAAATTAACGGCGCTGCGCTTCTCCAAGTATCGATGGCGCGTTTGCGCGAACGCGTTTGAACACAAAGTTCCGAAAGTCTTAAAAATAAAGCAGTTTGCAAACTTGATACAAACCTAATTACTCTTTGCTTGTTTTTATCATCAAAATGTGAGCTATCTATTGCGCGGCGGCTGTAATTTCGATTTCTGGGTCGTTTTAACGAGTCGTAAAAGAAACGAGTCGCGCTGCAAAAGGTCCGTGTGTGTGATCGCTATGCTGAACAATTTCTCGGGAGGGAAAAGTTTTTTGTGCGTTGTTTTGTTGCGTGAGGATCAAGTTCTTCTGGCATATCGATATAAAAATAGTCGTGGAGACCGTATAAAACTATAAGCGAGACGTAAATCGAATGTCGAGTCGGCAATTACATGAAGACGCTATTGCTTAATGACATTTCATTTCCGCCTGTGTACACAGAACATGACAAAAAAAAAAAAAAAAAAAAAAAAAAAAAAAAAAAAAAAAAAAAAAACGCAGGATTAACTGTGCTTTTGCCATCATCGATTCTACGAAACCCAATATAGCGGCTATACAAGATCGCTTATGTTACACTGGAAGACTGTAGGTTTCCTGTTTTCTATGTTCACCGGGCGAAAGTCATGTAAGGCGAGATTCTTGCCGCTTTCTCGCTGTAAGACCGCGTCGTCTGTGTGTGTGTGTGTGTGTGTGTGTGTACGTAAACAGAAATATGAAATTTCTAAGTGCGAGAACGAAGAGAGAACAATGTCACACGGCACTAGTGATACGCTACTCTCTAGAGTAGACATAACTTCTCTCTTCGTGGCAAACGTGGCAATAGATGAATTTTGTGGCCGCAGTGAGATTCGTCACAATCGGAATAATTCAAAAGGTTACATTCGAATTCCCATTAACACGTCCCAGATTTCCGAGCCTCCGCGCCAATCCTCCGTTTTCTAGTATCGTCAATGACGTAATTATATCTTTTTGTAATGTTGTCTCATTCAAAGTAATCTTGTCGCGGGCGCATTCGTTGTTACGCTTTTCTTCGCCGTAAAACAGGATTTCACATGCACATTCATTCACTGGATTGAATAAGACTCGTGAAATGAGATGCTTTTTCCTGTCGATGGGTCGTTTGCATCGTTTTGCATCGCGAATGAGATCCACTTTCGCAAGGTGTCGCAATGAAAATGTAATCCATACGTCTTGTTAGTAGAATCAGACGTTCCCGGAGACACCAGTTCTCGAAATAGATCTGCAATTTAAAAGCTGCTTAAAGCGGACGTACAAGAATCGTCTTCTTTCGAGTTAAAATGCACAGATTCTGCATTATCGAGAAACGTCTATAACATCAAAAATTAACAAAATGATAGATTAAAAATTAACGAAGTGATTGATTTAGTAGTATGTTGTGCATAAAACTTGATTGAAAATGTATTAAAAACTTTGTAACTAACAAACAAAACAATTATAAAATAATCTTATAAATTGATAACGAATATTTTCCGTTTGATTCGGCTTTCGCCAAAACAAAAACAAGAATCTGCACTGTTTTCTGCTTCTTTCGCGGCGCGAACGGTGTTTTGTTCATTGCTGCAAAAGTCGTTTTTCAATTAAGAAAAGATATCGGTGGCGTCCACAAGAAAATTGATTCGACGTCGTGATGTGCGTGAAAGGTCACGTAACGCGCATGGGATTGACAAGATTATTAGCTCAAAGAGTTTGCCATTTCAAGTTGTAATGCAACAAGTAAAAATATTTCTGAGAAAATAAAGAATGATAGCAGAACAAACGATATAACGCAGTTTTATTATTAAATAATTGTAATTTTTGCGAATCAATTCTTTTGCGTCTAGGCGAAATACAATCATGTTAAACATTTTGGTCGAAGCTTCGTTTGCTAATAACATAAATATTTAAAGTTTACTTTAGGAAATCTAAGATAAATACAAATAAAAATAGGTAAACTTTGTCGTCGGCAATATAATTTGAAACATTGAGATGTAGAGAAATTTTACAACAGAGATTTAAAATGCAAAAATTAAAAACAGAAATATATTGTCGGAAACAAAATAGTTTTTTTAGCAATTATTATGCGTTTTTAAATTTGTCGAACTTGTTTTATCAATGCGCTTATGTAGCGTTGGAGAGCTGCGCGACATTTGTATTTACTAATTACTATGATAGTGCGCAGATGTTGTTAGCGACAACGAGGACATTGTGGAAACCTAACATGGGCCACGGTTGAAACAGGTGACTATCTCCAACACCGTAGTTCGCGATCGATAATTCACAATTAGGGTGGTCGGTATGGTCTTGTCAGCCCTAATCTTCAAAGGGCCCTCTCTCCGTGTAATAGCGTGATATCGAATAGCTTCAGCCTCGTTTCCTCCATGTTCCAAACTTAAAGACCATCATAAACCATCGTTTAAATTGATGAAAGACAGGAAGATTACGCGTGCTGTCTTCATTGAAGTTTAAACTGACAATGAGTTAAGCAATATACATATACATATATATGTATATATATATTCAAACAAAACATCAAGAATATATTAGTAGAACACAGATATAGCTCTTCTCGATATTTTGTTTGAATGTAAAGTCGCGTATTTGTTTTAATCGACAATTTATCTTTCTCAGTTTCAGAATGAATACGACGGTTATCTACCACGGCGTAATCAATACCATGACCGATATCGTTAAGCCTGAGGTAAGACTAAGCAACACAATAAGCAGCATCATGGACGACCTCGATGTTTCGCCGGTAACTTTGTCGTCGGCGTGGTCTAGAGTAGCGCGACTTCTGCTGCTGGCCTCTCTCGCGGTTGGCGGGAGCGTGGGCAATGTCTTCATGATATCCGCTGTAGTGGTAGAGGATCAGCTCAACAAGCGAGGTATATCTTATTTAGTATATATCTTATTTAGTATATGTAATTTAGTTTCTTAAGCAAATAAAAACATAAAATATACGCGCGCAAAGAGAAAGAGAATCGTTCCTCACATGCGTCGGACTCTCGCTATATAAATTTCAAGTAAAAAATTAAAATAGTGGTATGGGGAGAAAAAAAATGTAGAAGACGAGGAAAAAATGACAAAAAAAAGAAATCAGTGGTACCTGAAAGAGATACTTTCATCGTCAAATGCAACAACAAAAGTTTTTACTCTATAGAAGTACATTCGACTCTAAAAGCTATCCAGAAGGTCGTACATTTCCGACGTGTCTCGTGACAACGTTCTTTTGGTATATATATATATGTATGTATAAAAGAGTATAAAAAAAGATAAGAGAAATCTTACCGCAAAGATATATATATATATATATATTTTACTTTTTTTTACGTCTTCATGGACAAGAATATACTCCGTCTGTATCAGATCGGTAGGAGATATAATAGTAAAGAACGAACGTCGCCGATACAATCTGCAGAAAAGATAGGATCTTTATCGTGTCATTATACCTGCGGCAATGACAAAATCGATTTCTTATATTATTTGCAAACCTCTCTCCCATTTTCTTTTTCTCTCCTCATTCTTGCGGATATCACTGCGATGAGATAATAAATAATCCCTTATCGATGTTGTCACGCGTCGTTGTCTGTACGGTCTGTCTCGTTACTTGAAAGAAAAGACCACGACTCGGGATAATTATTATTTGCACGCAGAGTATACTCCGGCATAAAGAGGATAATAACAATGACATTGCGGATGTAATTATACTCGGCTAAGTGTATCGTTTTTCTCTCTTTCTCCTTCTTCTTTTTATCTTTTTATCTTTGTATAACTTATTAACTTTACAAAATTAATTTGTGTTGTCTTGAAAATTGCGAGTTAAACTGCTTAAAAAATCATTTTATCGTCATTTTAATGTTATTTTTCGCACATGTCATTGGATCTTGCGGATAGTCAATAATAAAAAGACTCGATAAAAATAGTACACACAAGAAAGGAATACTTTACTATATTGAATAAAGCTTGTAACAAAGCTCGAAGTTTTAATGTGTCCCATCGCGCGCGTGGTCAATTTCAAACTTCGAGATCGTCTCTTTCCCAATAAATACGTCTAAACGTGACGCGACAGTAACTGACCTGTCTGTAACCGGAAATCCGGCCCTAGCACGCGATTTCTCATTCCCTGCAGAGGGAACCGTCTCCGTAGCGTGCGCGTGGGCGAGAGTGACGCGGAAAGTGCACGTGGATGTTCGTTCGTGCCTGACGTGAACCCTATTTCTACTGCAGACGTGAAGTGTCGGACGGACTTTGGCTTCGTTTGCGTGAACTCAGCCGGCACGCGGTGAGAACTTGACAGAAACAAAAAGCTGCACCGCACACCGTAGCGCGCGAAGTCCGCGCGATGCTCGGTAACCCGATGGTACTGTAATGGATTGCGCAGCCGTGGTGGTCGCGATAAGGGTGTACACGGATGAGTGAGTCAATTTCGCGGCGCGTAGCCGCACGAACGGGCTCGGTTGCCATATAACTCCTGCTCGCCTCGTATCTAATGCCACAACGAGAGAGCGCCGTCCTATATATCTCACCTCCTTCCCTCTTCTATACTTGCCCTCTTGTCTCATCTCGTCTCGTCTAAAGCAGTGCCTTCCCTTGGAAACCCCGATCACGGAGGCAGCGGCGACGGCGGTCGAACGCGGTGAATCCCCGCCGATAATGCGAATACTTCGGGTACTCCGCGGTGCGGTTGGCGAATAGTTCGGTTCGGCGCTCGTGAAACGAGGTTCGGTGAGGAGAGAACGAAAGAGGGAGAGAAAGGAACAAGAGAGAGCGCGCGCGATGGGCTGACTCGGTAAATCGATTAAAACAAATTCTGATCAGCCTGGATTCATTCGGTACGCAGAAGAATACCACGGAAGGGGGAGGGGAGAAAGCAGTACGGGGATACGTTCCCATGACGATGCTGCAGCATTGCGGCTAGACAGAGGACCCGGATGAGAGATAGAGATGTAGAGAAGAGAGGATAGAGAGAATCAATTTCGAAGTGACGCCACGAGCGCTGATGCGGGATAATTTATTCCACGCATCAACCGCTGAATCGATCGGATCTCTTCACGCCGAAACGTACCTCCGGAAAATGCAATCGGCGAATGCGGGCAGTGCGAATGCGACGAATGTGCAGAGCTTAATTCGCCGATACTTGAAGAGAGAGCGATCCCTCACTCTGATCCTCTGTGCTTCTGAGTCCTCTGCAGCTCTTTTCCCTTGGGTTTTCGTCTACCTATCTACCGGAGAGACCGCGATATTTCATCCTATTAACCAGGACCCGGGGAAAAAAAGGCGGCGCGCTTTCCCTCTACCACCGAAACGCGGACGGTGCAATTTGTCGCGTAATCATTTTTATCGCGGTGTAATATCCTCCCTAAAGGCGCGAACACGTTTGCGGCCCTGTCAACTGTCGGCGTGTTAGTGCGAGCCACTACATTTTGCGCTTTCTCGAAAAGCGACAAGTCCGAGGTTGAAATGCCCTCGGTGAAAATGTCATCTCTCTTGGCGACGAAGATAGCCGCCATGCCTGGTGCAATAGCGTCGTAAATGTAATTTACTTTAACTGTCGGAGAACGTTTCTAGATATTTTTAATGTCTTATACATGCTATAAAATTATTAACTCTTCGGCCATATGTGTATATACTTAACACGTTCCGTGCCATGTGTATCACCGATGGTACACGTTAAACTTTCAGGCCGCGTGTGCCACCGATGGTACACGATGTGATAACTACTATATATTAATATACAAACCAATTAATTATTGATGTAATGAAAGATGAATAAATTTTGATGAGATAAATTTTGTGAAAATTTATCAGTCTCTAGGCAAACCATCATTGGCCTGAATGAAAAGTCAAGCAAAAACGACTTGGAACGGAACGTGTTAGCGCACATATACATATGAGACTTACATATCTTGGAATGCGAGGAATTCTTTTTGCGCATAGTATCTATTTACAAAAAGAAACCGTAGTAAATAAAAATTTGTCTAATAATAACGTGCGCGAAGCCGGATAACTATGACATGTGGACGCATATAAGGTAATACGGCTGTAAAAAGAAGAAGTAGATATATACGAGATTAATTTTTAGTTTTGCTCACGCTCAACCGCCAACTTATACATGTATAGATATTATCTTCTTATTCTTTGCACATCTCTCTCTTCGTAGCGTATTCATCTCGGAAAAATGTCCGAGAAATCGAAAGAGAATATATCGATGAGTGGAATGACACACGAGACAATATAAAATCATGCTTCTTTTTTTCTTTATTTTATAGTTTAATATTTTTGCTTAGCTTCAAGTTTTACCTTAAATAACATATTATACAATGCGCATATCGTTGATTTGCAATAACAGCTGTGACTGCATCATAATTTCATTCCGGCTTTACTGGTCATTGTTGTCGCCATTGTCTGCTTGTCGTTGTTATCAGTATCGATTGGGTGCCATTATGAGAATGAAGTCTTATAATCGGCATAACCGTTTATTCTTTTTAAAATCGTTTTGTAGTGTACTGCGGCTCTTATGTACGTACACTTACTTTATATTTATTATATATTTTTATTTAACTACACGTAATTATATTTTTATACAAAATTTATATAAAACTGTTTTATAATTTAATATAAATATAAATTTAATATCTTTATTATTTCGAACGAATCTTGATAAGATTTAGGATTATCTACGTTGTTTTACGATAATAAAAATTAAAATAGTAGCATTTCAATTCGCAATGCAAAAAAACCAGCAATACACAATAGTAATATAAGAGCTTGGCACGGGGTTACCAAAAGCAGACACTATTGCCAATAAAAAGGAATGATGCAGAAAAGTGCAGGCGTCTTGAACACTCTTGGCTGTACAAGCAACATTCACGTACACGATAGATCGATACATGTCTGCTATAGTTATACTATGAATTTATATTATTGTGTGAAATATACACTTTGGAAGAGATATGCGAGCGAGCAATCGCACGCAGGAAACGACGAAGTTTCTAGCTCAGTGAATTACATTTCAGATAGGTATATTAAAGTTGTTGCGACGAAGTTGCAACAAAACGAACGTAAATGCATCGCGGAAGCCTCAAAAGGCAAAGGAAACCTTTAATTTACACGTATTACCGCAACCTGCTATTCGGCCCGCTTTCTCTCTCTCTCTCTTTCGTTCGACGATACTTATAGCATTAGGACGATACTTATAACATTAGAATTAAAGCTGTTATTTTTTTTATAGTTTTCTGTAATAAAATATTAGTATTCTTGTAATAAAATTCCCAATATATATGTAACGTATAGTAGCACAACTACCTAGCAATACATTAACACTATATCAATTGTTTCTAACTTTATATTTGGTTCATTTTTTGTTCTCGAGCGGCTGTGCTAATTTTATATCTAAGCCACGGTCATCGAATTTTTTCGAAATAGTTAAAACAACAAAAATCTGCGACAAAGATACACAAACAAATCAACAATAAAACAGCACTCAATTTCTTGTATATAGATATTCAATTTGTATACTAAAATGAGATCTTAGTGCCAGTGTAATATATATATATGTAATATATATATATATATATATATATATATATATATATATGTGTGTGTGTGTGTGTGTGTGTGT